>JAQQRF010000868.1:0-25445 GCA_030523145.1 Trissolcus brochymenae
AGCGTCTTTTTCTCTAAATTCTCTATGCAGATCGGTAAATTGTGTCGATAAATATGTTTGGGCTGCTTGGTTTTCGGTACGGAGGTCGCTAATTTCATTCAGGATTCGGTTCATAATTATTTGCATCGTGTTTATGTCATTTGCATCTGTGTGTTTTGTTTGTTTTGGTTTACTGATTGGTGTTCTGTTGGTATGGAATCGTCTTCGTTATCAGAGCACTCCATGTTATCAAATGTACGTTTGTTATCAAATGTAGTTTAGTAATGTCGTATGTTGCTTCAGAGCTTCCTTTTGTAATAAGCTATGCGCATCAGGCCGTCCGGATGGCGTTCTCTGCAGCTGAGACGGACGGAGAGTGTCGTTCTTCTCTTTCGTTGGTGTTTCGGAGCTCATCGTGTTTCTGTCTCTATCATTCGCGTATTCGATCTCTTTCTGGTTAGCGACCGTTTTCGCTAGACATATCAATTGTTGTAAAATGTGCGGAGTTTAGCAGGTGGCCTCGACGTCTCAGACGTAATTATATGGTTTTTCCGGTGTTGTCGTTTTGGTAACGTGTATCACAAAAAGGATTGGAGAGAGTGATCGCAACCAGCTCTCTCCGTTGTCCTACGGCGCCTTGTTTGTATGTGTTGAGGTTAGGTTGCCATGCCGGAACCGTGCAATTGCAAATTAACATGTTACAATCAAATAAAAGTGCCAGAAATCGTCCTGTCTGTGTGGCCTGAAGTTTATCTCTTTTCGCAGGTCCTTGTCGACGTCGGAACGAAAGTTAATTCAATAAAATCATAGAATAATTCGCATCTATCAGTATAACACATGTGTACCGTACAGAGTCTGTAACGTAACTCCGTTTTTGACAATTATACGCATTCATTTGTATAAAATAATTCTTTTATACAAACTGAATTTATGCGAAATCAATTTTATGCGGGACAAAAATTATTCCATCAAACGTTAAAGCAATTTTCATTTTATAATTTCTTATTTTTATGCAATCAAAAATTATTTGAAAATATTTTTATGACTATCGAATATTATGTAAAACAAACATTATTTTCAACTTACTTCTGGCTGTTTTTTTACAAATGAAATAACTTTATGATTTTTGTATTTTATGCGTTCTTAAATTATGAATTCTGATAGTTATGTAAAGTCAAGTTTATGTTTTTTGACATGGAGCCAGACAATGGTACTCTATTGGACCGACAGTGTTACTTTCTACAAACGACAGTGGTACAATAAAACACCGCATGATGGCCGGAAGGACGACACTAGTCCAACGCCAATAAGGTGTTACGTCCAATCGTAACTCTAGAAAATATTTGACTCCTTTTAGGTCAGCAAAACTGCTTTACCCGGAATGAGTCAATTTTAAATTGTTCTTAAGGTAAAAATTTAGGATAATTATCGACTGTGGGTGGATGGTTCCTTGATGTTTCCAAATAGCTCCGATGTCGTAGCTCTCGTTCGGCTGAGTATTTAATTTGGAAAAAGGATTTTAAAGAGAACACCGATTTATCGGATGAAATTAAATTTAATAACAAAACGGAATAAACAACTCAAAAAAAATGATTCGAATACAATGCAAAATACGATTAAAAATACAATTACGGATATCAAACGCAAACTAAAAGATAAATCGAAATATCAAATACAATAGAACCGTACGCGGCTCGAACTTCGGGAAATCAACTCGCCGTCTAAAGATTAACTAAAGACTAAAAAACTAACTGAGATTGTACAGCATCATGCTACAGTATTTATACTAAATGCCCTACTCAGGGGTTCCTTTTCGTCAGAACGCCTCTTTTCTTGGCATCCGCCAATTAGAAGTAACTATTTCTATTCGCGCAAATAAAAGTTGATAAAACAATAATAATATTTATAACATTTGAAATTTAAACATTAAAATTAGTGTATGTAGTTATTGTTAATCTAATTTGTAAGCCTAATTACCTATTAACTTTTGTGCTTTGCTTGTCGTTTACCATTTTGTATTCGCAAATCTTGTAAACTAATTCTAAAAAAGTAAAAGTGCCGCTGGTTCAGTTAAATATTACCGGTTAAGTCGGCAATAGTAGATTTTCCGTCGGTAATTTGCCGTCACAGTTGTTGCCATGTGAGTTTTATCGGCTCTGTATTTTGTTTCGTTAGTTTACGAACACAGGTTCGTCCGGACGTAACAAAGGAAATAGTAATAATGGCGATATGAAGGTGGCGTACAGAGCAGGGAGCAGGGACTACTCCGGCTCTTTAGCCATTAAAGAAGAAGAATGATGGCGAGAAGGACGACAAGTCCAATGCCACAGAAAAAAGAAGTCCAGTATCTAACCGTTGTGTAATTGTAGAATTTTTGACAAAGAGATACCTTTAATAAGCATTAGTAATTGATGTTTGGTAAACAAGCTAAATCTCTCTAAAAACACTCATTAACTAACATAAAAAAAAGAACAAGAGGTTATCGTCAACTGCTGTAAATCTGTCAATCAACATAACAAATTAAAAAATGACAGGCAAAGTTAGAACAAAACAAAACAAATCAGAAGGTAAATTAACTATTATTATCATCCTTTCAAATCTATGTCTCTTATTATATCATAGTGATGAATATATACAAATATGAGTAAATTTTGAGGTTATATTGTTTCTCCAAAACGAATATATAAACAATGATTTCTTATACCTACTTAGCCATTGAAGCCACTACTACTACTACTAAACATTGATTGATTTTTTTTAGAGATTGTTGCATACAGCGAAGCTGCAGTGCGGAATAATTCTGCAATTGTAGAATATTGTCGAATATCCATGTCTGCATTATCTGGAGGAACTGCCGGTTTATTAGGATTAACTAGTTTATACGGCTTTGCATTTTACCTTTTTGCTGTAGTGGGTTTATGGGTAAATATATCATTTCCGCAGTCAACATCATTTTTATTTGTTTATTATTCATAAACAAGCTGTTGTTTTAAAATAAGTATTGAACAAAAACTGTTAAGAATAAAAATTTCTTAGTTTGATCAGTTATTCGTTAAAATACGAAACCTTGTATATAATAAATTTTGTATAATCAATTTTTTTAGGCAATGCTTTTGATGAAAGCCGGAGGTCAATGGAAAAAATACTTCATCTGCAGGCGCAGTTTATTAACAAATGGTTTTTTTGGTGGTTTATTTGTATCCTTTTAAAATAACAAAAATTGTGATTAGAACATTTTTTATTTATCTCTGACAGATATATTTTCCTTAACTATATATTTATATTTTCAGACATACGTACTGTTCTGGACGTATCCTTTTTTCAACAGAAAATTTTTCTTTTTAATTTTCTTTCAATTATTCTTTAAATGAGGTTTTTAATTTTGTCAAAATTAATTCACATGTATTCAATATATGGATAATATTAAAAAAAATCCTTAACTACAACATTTTACATTTTCAGCTTTCTCTACGGAATGGTCCATGTGTATTAAACAATCGGAAAATGAAGAAATTATACTTTAATTAATTATATATATTGTCACATTAACTTGATCTATGTTCCAATTATAAACATGATGAAAAAAAAATCTTGTCACTAATTTTGGTAATTTTTTTAAACAAACTTATTTTGATTTCAGGGATGATACTCTCTACCAGATAAAATTTAATTTTAAATTTAACACTGTTATGATACATTTTATCACTAGTGTTATAAAATATAACTGATGTAAACATGTATTTTTAAACGCATAATAACTAACATATTTAAATACCAATTGTGTTATAACACCAGTGATAAAACTTATCACGATGGTGTTAAATTTAAAAATAAATTTTATCCAGCAGAGTGTAGCGCCCTAGGACGAAAATAATTGAGGTATAAATAAAAATGTTATTTAAAATCAATTGATTGAGATAAAATATAAGGAAATATATTTACGGTCTCACCTTTTTCCAATCTTTCCAATGTTTCAGAAACGTTTGTACCAAAATACCTAAGACAAAACTGTTGTACACTAAAACCCAAATGTTGCAATAAAAATTGTTAAAAATAATTTATGAATTGTTTAACAACATCAGGTAATTGATTTCACATACGAACACTTTATTCATCCGAAAATCTTTACACTATTGATCAATTTTACATCGACGTGGAATGCAGACGCACAAAATTTTGTGCCTTAATATTATGCCATGAAAAAATGTGTAAATCACCTATTTGTAATATTTATTATTGCTTTAACATTTTCCTACATTATACAATGCAATCTTGTAAAAAAATGTAAATTCATCATGAAAGCAATTGCTATTCATTCGTATGAATAAATATGCATTTATTTATGTATTAAAAAAATTATTCATTATATCCAGTATGTACATTGCAAACATTTTCAATGAAATAAAAAATTGGTGAAATTTAAATGAACCTGATGATTGAGCCAAAATCAAACAGAAAATATAATAAGAAAAGTATACAGAATTAGTTATAATCTGAAGTCTTATTCTGCTTTAGATTTTGTGTCATCTTTATAATGAAGGAATATTAGCGAGAAGAGTAGAACACCGCCCATCATGGAAAACGCGGAAACATAGTATGGATACGCGCTGGGGATGAATCGCTCATATTGAGTGTGCTGTAGCGGTCGTACGGATACCTGAGTTGTGCTGTACAAATGAGTCAATCCAATTCGAGTATAGTCTACCTTGAACTGATACACACCGTATACGTCTGGGATTTTAAACCTGGCCTCGTAACGTCCTTTTGCCACCTGTTTCATTGTAATCCTCACAAAAGGATCGATTCTTACAAATTCAAGTTGTAGGTCATTTGCTTCATATGGCACCCATTTATCTCCAGACAATTGTTCCACATTGATTGTATAAAGCACATCGTCGGTTATAGTGTATGCTGACGGTGGCTCCTTCTCACCAACCTTGTGATGATTTACCGAAGACACACGAATCACACCCTTCTCCTTGAACACCCACGCAGACATCGCCTTAGCCACCGCTTCGTTTCCTGATTTCGGGTATTTTTGTTTACCTGAAAAAAAAGGAAATTCTTTATGAAAATGTTCGTTCAATTCAAAAATTAAATTAAATAAATTTTGAAAATGAATAGCACCTTGAGCAGATTGAACAGCGCTTGTAAAAGCCTCGTCACTGAAGAAATAAAGAGATCCGGAAAATAGAACCCTGGCATTGTTTCTCGCCTGTAGAGCGGCTATGAGCAGTGTATTCTGGCCAACAGCGTGCGGATACTCTTTAATTGACTGATGCGGATTGTAAGAATATGCAGAGCTGGATGCAGTGAGCAGTTTAAGAACCAGGGGATTATCCGCATTGGCAATCAAGCCAGTCCCTTCGTAGAGAAGAGGATTAACTGACTTGCTGCCAACAATAACTTGAGCATCAATTAAGTTCATGGCGTCTGCGACAATTTTGGTGTGGTGGCCAGAATCTGAGACATCGTAATTCAAGTGATCAATCACGTGAGCGCCTTCCTCATCAAGCTCGAAGCCGCATTCCGTGGCCAACTCTCGGAGAGCCTCCCCTGACTGAGAGGATCCGGCGATGAGAACGTTGCCTCCGCCGTCGATAAATTCTGTTATTGCTTCTACGTTAAGAGAACCACCGAACTCTTCCACAGTAGGTGCAAATATGATGAGGTGTTTGTACAAAAATTCGCCATACTTTGATATTATGAGATTTGCATCGTCTGCCAATTTATAAGACAAGACATAACCCCTGTCTGCAATTAGAAAAACAAATACATCAGGCAGTTAAAATTCTGATGACAGATCAACATTTTGTGAGGTTAAAATTTTTACAATTGGAAAAAACAAAAGTTGTGCAAATTACCTTGGAGCGATTTAAAAAATATCGAGTGTGTTTCCTTAATAGCTAAATTGTCTAATAGAACTAAAGTCGGGCCAGAAGCATAGGCCGTGACGAATGCACAAACAAATGATAAATAAAAGCCGGTTGCCTTCATCTTGCACAAACCACGTCGGCACGAAAAGTTGATCCCTGCCACACTCTGACACACCAACAATCTTGTCACCGGAAGTGAGCCAACCTGATCTCTCGTTCAAATTGCCAAGTCAACTAATCTCTCAGTATCAAACCCAACCTGAAAATACGTCCAATTAATTTTTAAAACACTCCGCCGGTGCTAGAAGACTATTTTCATTCATTCAAAAGTCAAAAAACTGTTCCAAGGTTGAATCTGATTATCGGACCATCGAAGTGAAATTGGCTGCAGTAGTTTCTATGTAAAAAGTCTCAAACACCGTATACCGGTATTAAAGACATTTTGAACACTAAGATCTTGACGCGAAGTTAGCGCGGTTGTTTGGAGCAGCAGAAGACGCACAACGAGAAAAAAAAACAGACACAGAAAGTACGACTAGGGTTCTATGAGGTAATAAAGGACGCTAGCGAAGGTGAACGAGGTAGCGATGCGCGCCGCCAGCTACGCGGTCTGCTTCCTAATTGTGCAGATCAAACTGTCAAATTCGCGCTCGTCCTGGAGGCTGAGTGCGGATAAGGTCATTCAGATGACAGAGTTCGCGGCGCCTGACGAGGACCCGGTGCTAAGTATCCTGACCAGCGCTGCCGACCGAGCCAATGACCAGGCTTGGAGCAAATCTGCTCCACAAGAGACTGATAAACATCACCCAGTGTACTGCTCTGATTGTGGTTACATCGATAGGTACTTATTTATTTATTTATCCTGAGTTACCTCAGGCACCTACCTGGCCATTATAACAATCACCATTATAACATGTTTGTTTACCAATTAATCTGAAATCAACAATGTTTGTGATGAGAAATAAAATGTAGATACATATATATCATTTGGTTGAAATGTCATTTCTGATTTGTTGTTATTTTTTACAGAAGATTTGCGTCATACGCATTGAAAGACACGATCAATCTCACACAATCGTATCCGTCACAACTGAGTACGGGTGAACAATGTTCCGGCCAACAGTGCGACGATATTGTTCTTGATTGCGGTAAACCAGTTAACTTTACTTATTACGATAATCTTGTCGGAGTTGTGAACAGAAACAAACACCCGCTGGTGCCAGAACCCAACGTTGTCATGATGTTCAAAAAAAATGATGGCAATAAGGTTACGGACATCGATATAGACTTGTTGGAAAAACGACTGAAGAAAGCAAAACGCGAAGTAAGACGAACAAAGTTTACAAGTGATGACAAGTATTAACATTTATTATTAACATTTATTATTATTATCGTTATTGTTATCGTTGTTTTTTTTTGTTATTATTATTATTATTATTATTATTATTATTATTATTATTAAAATTTTAAGAGTAAATACTCTATACATGTGGGAGTAAGAAAGTTTGTGTTTGTAAAGATACATTATCAAAAAAATAAAATTTTATACATCCTATTAATCAAAACAAAAAATATAGTTGTAGGAAAACAAAATTACATAAAGTGTCACATACACAGTATTATTTGGACTTCAAGTTCCAAACTTTGATAAAATAACTCAGAACTACAAAAAGTATTAAAATAATAGTGCAATGCTTAATTGTCCATTGACGATGAAATTATTTTAGAAACCAAAGTCTATTCAACTGTACAACCAAATCGGCAACTTTTGGCGCATCAAAGGCAATGCTCAAAGGTCGATTGAGTGTTTTCGTCGAGCTCTTGCAGTGTCACCGCACAACGCGGAAGTACTTTTAAATTTGGCAAGGGTCTTATTGGTTTTGCAGTATTTAGACGACGCAACGTATCTGGCAAGACGTTCGTTAGAGTTGCAACCACCTGATCGAAATGCTTGGGAACAGTACTTCATTCTTGGCCAAATATTTAAGGTAAGAAATGTTTCAATTTTAACTTATTCATAAATTCTATAGCTATTGTTAAGATGGATTTTGATTTCAGGCGTACGGTCATTTTCAAGAAGCTGCTGTACATCTGAGGCATGCTTTGGAATTGAAACCGGACCTTGCAGATGCAGCCGAGGCACTCAAAGAGGTCGAATCTCTCCCAGCTGCTAGCATACACATTTATACACTACTTATTATCATTTGTTTGGTAGGTACAAGATCTAGAAAACTGCTATGTACTAAAGTTGAGATGCTGATTAATGTATTAATTGAATGTTTCAATGGGACAGGTACTCGGTGTGTTACTAGTCATATTAAGTAATGTTGAATGCGAGGAAGAATCGAGCACAAATTCGGAGCCTCAGCGTTCTTCGCAGCGGCACTTCAACCGCGCGATGGCAATGCGCAGTCTACGGCTCAACGTTTCACGTAACAAACGGTGTTGATCATTCCGATGTAACGCATTTTTGTGATAGAAAAAACCACCTTTGAACTCAGCGCTCATTAAAATTTACTCGCTGCCAAGTATTATTTATAATTCAAAGATCTCGCTAATTTATTTACATCTGTTGTGATTTGCTACTATATTCACGTAAAAGCAAAACTTGTTACTTTATGTGTTCGATAATTTTATCAACATCAATGAACGATAACTTTGATTGCGACTCATTTTCAACAAATCATCTTTATCACTCATCCTGACGATAAACTTAAAACCAATCAACTTAAAACAAATTCGTACATGTCGTTGTAAGATGTTTCCCATGATAGAATGTATATCGTATGAGTTTGTATTATTAAACACAATGATACAAAATAAACAGTGATCTTCATCTATTAATTAATCTTTTCTTATGGATATGCTGTTTAACCAAGGTTCAAGACAGTGTTTGAATGAAAAATGAATTTTCTGTGTTGTTCATTTATGTATTTTAAACAAAATATACATTAATATTTATTATTATTTATACTTTTTCACGATTCGTTCATAGTCTACTTTTACCTTTTGTTTTAGTGTATATCTATATATACTCACAACAATCTACGGAGGCATCATCATACCTGCGAGAATGCTGAAATTAAGAATATATCATATATATACATACATGTCATTAACAAAGCGAACATAAAGATACACGAATCACACTATCTTATTACAAGTCAACTTTTTAGTTACCCATTTTGTTTATATTTATATATAAATATACATTTCGACTTGCAAACTTTTATTATCTCGTATCAAGGATATGTTTATATTTTATTAACATAAATTATTATGTGTGATACATTTATAAACATATATAAGCCTTTTTTCATTTGTGCAATTCAGTTAAAAATATTCTAAAAATCAAATGTACAGAATTGCCCGAAAATCTATTCAATTGTGGCTCAGATGCAGATTTTTTTAATTTTTCATGTTGCAATTTTGAGTCAGTTTTGAGAAAAAAAATTGGTTTTTCAAAAAAGTTTTCAAAAAAAACATAATATATACATTGGCAATTTTTTCTATTCTATTAATCAACAACACCGCTTACTTATTTACTTGCGCTAAATTTTTCACCTATATTACTACTTTTTGTAGTATACTTAATATATGTACTTAATTTTTGTAAATTAATAATAATAAATAATAAATTAAATTATTAAATAAATACTTAATATTTGTAGGTAACTTAAGTTTTTGTATTTTTTTTTGTTTTTTTTTTGTTTTTTTCAGAAATATAATATAAAGTGGATTATTATTTCATTTCATATTATCTATCATTCATTTATTTATCGATGGGTATTACAATTAATTTGTATTATTTTTTTGGTATTTTTTGGTTGTCATATAATTAGATATCGTTGCTCGGTTAACTCTCTAATAATTATTTGTTTTAAAAAATTAAATAAATTTGTTATAAATTATAGGTATCGTTTGTAAATATCCATTTAATTATCATTTGCGTTGCTACAAGAGTTACAATTACTTCTCTTGGTAATTAAATAAAATTGAATGATATTTTATATAAAAGAAATTTCTTTCTAGTCAATGCGTGAAAATAAAAATTTTTGTTACTCGTCATAAATTTCAGAAGAAATAACCATTTTATTTCGCAATATTTTTATACATTATTTTCTCAAATTTAAATCAAATATTTTATTTTCAAATACATTTTTTTTTTTTTTTTTTTTCAATCGGCGGTATTAACAATATGAAAAGTTTGCTAGCACCGTTTATACTTTTAATGATGTTGGTTGTTTTTAAAAACACAAGATATAATAAAATGATGAATGATGTATTGTCTATATAAAGAAATACCTACATTTCATTATAGGATGTATGATATTTAATCAACTTCTGTCTTTCATCGTCTTAGCAATTTTGTGTGTGTACGCCTATAGCCTACAAAAAAGTAAAAATTAACAGACAATACAACTTAATATACTTTGAATTTCTCTCTTAAATGTAACTAGTAGTTTATCAACTACCTTTAAATTTTCTACGAAAAACTCGCTTCTTACATCTCATCAGTTTTTCAAACTCGCAACTTACAAATAATAATTTTAACTATTATTCAAACGGTATGTGTTTTATTTTTATGTCAAAATACTTTTTTTGTTGCTTTCATCATTTTCTCATTAAACATATAAAAATTAAGTCACTTCGTAACTTGTAACCTGCCGAATTCAACTGCATCGAGACCGCTGTTCTGCTTTTACAAGTATTTAATCTTGATCGTACAATGATTTCAAAAATTCATTTTCAAACAAACGTTATGTCAACATTTTAACAACATTATGCATTAACTTTTCTTTTGCGGTTGTTTAACGAAGTTGTCTGTTGCAGACAAACGAACACAAAGTTTTAAGTATACATCTCAAGAAGAAAAACATCATTTTCAAGCAAACAATCAAAGGACTCATTCGTTTAAATAAAGACATCGAAATGCAACAATATCATTGGCGATGAATAAACAACATTGAAAGACAAAGTTTTACCGAACGAGAAGATTTTGTACTTGCCGTAAATTCAACTAGTATGTGCAATTTCGAAAGACTACATGATAATGGAATTAATTTGAAACAATATAACATCATCGCCAATGATGAATACTTGAATATGTTTGTTGGTTTCAATCAACTGATCGCAAAAACAGTAATAAAATATATTAATCTCCTTAAACTACGTGTAAAACTGTATATATGTTTGTACAAACTATAAATGTGAATAAAAATAATGATCCATTTAGATATATTTTACAAACATCAAGAAGAATATACATTTTCTAATTAGTAAGCACAGTTTTTTGTTTGTGAATTAGAACTGGACCCAGTTAGCATTGGTGGGTGGTGCCGGAACAGCCTGTGCTGATTGTTGAGACGCACTGGCAAATTCGCCCCATTCACCTGGTTGCTGTTGATTTTGCTGCTGACTTTGCGCTGATCTGTGAGCAGGAGACGAAGTCGGTGTTCTCGCAGGTGGTGGCGCGATTTTCACGCCGCCTGGAGGTGGCGGCAGTCCTGTTCCAGTAGACCGCGCTTTCGATTTAGTTGTTGCCTCACTGCCGTCTTTTTTCTACAAATAAATCATCTATTTTAATCAAACCAAAACTCATTACAACCGAAATAACTCACACTATCAAATTTTTACCGTAATTTTCATGTTAATTTTAATAGTTTCTCCTTCTTTGAAACTAAGATCAAGTTCCGGCTGAGGTTTTTCCTTTTCCCTCTCAATCTGGTCCTTATTTTTGAGCCATTTAAAGTGGTCCTGAAGAGCAACATTGAGATCGAAACTGTCCGACCTGTCACCAAATCCAACTCCAATAAAAGCTGTCTGACCACTGTCGTTTTGTATTCGCAAAACAAAATATCTCGATGAATCTGTCACCGATTCCACCGCGATGCTTGGCCATGCATCAATCGGACACTTTGCATACAGCTGACCAGTCGCCTTATCTTCCAATTTTATAGCAACAGCATCACCTTGACATACAAGTCGCATTCTTCCCGTCCACATTGGTTCTTGCAAATTCCAATCTGCCGCTCTGAAATCAATTCTCTTATTTTATATAATAATTATTCACCTCACTTATAATTTATTATTTTTTTAAATTTATTATTTATTCAACGTTCTTCCCTGCAAACAAATTTTTTTATTTACATCAAGGTTAAAACATCATCAAATCAAATGTCATTGATGATCAACTGAATTGAACTAAACATTAACTCGTCAAAAAGAAAAACTAAGCTGAGAGCGCATACCTTATCTTTTCTTTTTCACTCCCCCTCCCTCTCTCTCTCTCCCTCTATCTATCTATCTTTTATTTTTTATCTAAAGGAAGTGTCCAATGCCTAAGTGTTTTATACGATTCTTGACTAAATTAATTAAGTTTATTTATTTATTGTTAATGTACGTTTTAGAAAGTACGTACATGCAGTACGCTGGATATACATTTCTAAAGACAACACTATTCAATAAGTGTAATTGAGCGTGAACGAGTGCAAGAAAGAGAGGGAAAAAACATATTGGAAACAAGGATAAGGAAATTGGTTAAAAAAAATCATTGGAAAAGTATACCTGTATCCTCTGTTGGATGTCCTCGGAGGTAATTTAAAGACAAAAACTTCAGATTTGACGAGCAACACACTCTCGTAGGTTTCCATTTCTCTTAATTCGATTGACACAGACTCTGAGTATATCGTGTCAGTACGTTCCTCGCAGCTTTTGACACACAAACTGGTCCCTCGATTCGTTTACGCTTTTCTCACTTTTTGCTTATGATAAACTTTTGACGTGATTTGATAATTTTATCTCGAGTCACGTCCCTCAAACCTACACAAACACAACTTCCGCCAGCTATACCTATATATGCCTTTCTGACCTTGCCATCACACTTTAAAAAGAAACTAAAAGTTGGCTTTTAAAACATAAAAGTTATATTTATAAATTTAATTTAAACTTGAAAATGCAGTTTTCACTAAAAAAAATGTAATTTATTTGAAAAATGTATCGAACATGTTTTCATGCTTTAACTTCTCCTTTACAGTAATGTACCCTCATCTTCTCCATCAAATGTTACCTTTTTTTTTAATTCATTCGGTTTTAAAGAAACTGTATTTGTTTGAATCAGTGACGAATTTCATCTTTGAAAAAAACAAACAAATAAACAAAACATAATTGCGAAAGCAATTTTATGGTTATGACGAATGGCGGGAAATTTAAACGTGAACAAGTGAATACTCATTTAAAAAAATATATCACTTCCATAGAGACTTGAACATATCGATTGAACTTTAAATACAAAAAACTAGAAATAATCTTGAACACAATGAAATGATTTCGTGCTTTTAGTAATCAAACATTTTAAATAAGTCTAAATGAAAACTGATGATGTGAAAAAAGAATTGTATTTCGAATATGTCTTATTTCAATATTTCGGTTTAGTTTTAATATAGTGATTACAAAAAATTGCAAGACACACAAATCATGACGATTATTTCCATAATTTCTTAATAGACATGTTCTTTTCGGAGTCTTTCTGCATAACTTTGGCTACTGCCATCTCAAAGTCTTCCTGTGTCACGTGAACTCTGCGTTCTCTTAAAGCATACATGCCAGCTTCAGTACAAACACCCTAAAAAATTGATTACAAGATTAGTTTTCAGATGTCAGAAATATGATATAAATCTTTTAGAACTTGAACAAATGTACAATCCTTGTGATTAAAAAATAAAATTACTTTAACTTCTGCTCCGGATGCACCAGGCATAAGTTCGGCAATTTTACGTAAATTGATGCCACGAGTTAGGTTCATCTTTCTTGAATGAATCTTTAAGATGTCCAATCTAGCTTCTTCATTTGGTGGGGGGAACTCGATTTTACGATCAATACGACCAGGTCGCAAAAGTGCTGGATCCAAAATGTCAATTCTATTTGTGGCCATAATCACTTTTATGTTCTTTGTTGCTTCAAATCCATCGAGTTGATTCAATAGTTCTAACATGGTTCTTTGCACCTGTAACGAATTTAATTTTGATTGTCAAAAACTGAACGAATATAACAGAATAATTTTAAACGTTGTTAATTCAATGTTATTACTCACTTCGCTGTCACCTCCTGATCCAGATTCGATACGAGAGCTACCAATTGAGTCAATTTCATCCATAAATATGATTGATGGAGCGTGCTCTCTAGCCATAACGAAAAGCTCACGAACCATTCGAGAGCCTTCGCCAATGAACTTTTGTACGAGTTCAGAACCAGAAACTCTGATAAACGTACACTCCGTATGGTGAGCAACGGCACGAGCTAATAAAGTTTTACCAGTTCCTGCAATGAGAAGTTAGTAGAACGACAAATTCCAAACATTAATATTAAATCGAATCAAAATTTAAAATTACCTGGAGGTCCGTATAACAGAACTCCTTTAGGCTGAGCAATGCCCAAAGCATCAAAAAGTTCAGGATGCTTGACAGGTAACTCAATGACCTCCTTGATTTCTTTGATCTGTTTATCTAAACCTCCGACCATCTCATAGGTCGAGTCAGGAACTTTTTCGACCATCATAAGTGATACGAGTGGGTCCACTTTATTGGGTAAAATTTTGTGTAAAGTGTAACTCTCGTTGCGCAATGCTACTCTCGAGTTCGGGGTCACATCATTGATGTCAATGTTTTTATCCAGATCAACGACAAACTTGCCCTCAGGATGAACTTTGA
Organism: Trissolcus brochymenae; assembly: GCA_030523145.1. Taxonomy (NCBI): domain Eukaryota; kingdom Metazoa; phylum Arthropoda; class Insecta; order Hymenoptera; family Scelionidae; genus Trissolcus; species Trissolcus brochymenae. The sequence continues at coordinate 14,564 of JAQQRF010000868.1, forward strand.
CCAGTACCTTTTTCTTGTCCATCGGTTTCACAACTTCGCCAACATACGAACCTTGTTCTTGAAGAAGTTGCAATTCTTCACGAAGCATACGAACTACAACCATAATTTATATAAATAAAATAATCAATATCTTGCGGTTGTGCAAACTCATATGTTAATGCATCGTAATAATATCCGGAAAGTGTTGTTTTACCTTTCGCGTTGAGCTCGTTACGCTGAGCTTGCAAGCGTCGAAGATTTTGGCTCTTCTCGGCGACAATTAACTGCAGTTCCTCGATTTTCGTAATGTAATACTGCTTAAAACCCTCGCCCTTGGCCATCTTTTCATCGATCTCCATCTGAAAAAAACAACAACTTGGTCGTACTCATTTTTCGACCTCTCATTTTACACAATAAATAAACTCACCTTAGTCATGAGCGTCATCTTGTCTCAAGATGTTTTTGATGTTTTTTTTAACAATCCGAAAATCTGCTTTCTTGCAACACAATTTCACTACAGAAAATGTAAAATCATTATCAGAATCAAGAGATGGTCAACAAAAGTGTGCAAATGCGCTTGTCATCACTTCTAGGTTAGGTTTGTGTCAACTTTTCAAGCAGATGGCGTTGCTGTAGTTTTTACCCCTCTCTCTTCTTTATGCAAAGACCTTTCTCTTTCTTTATATGTCAACATCCAAACTTGAGAAATAAAGTATAGACATAACAGAAAACTTGTCGACAAAATTTTGACGCTAAGAAAAATGAAAGAAAAAAAAGTCCAGATATAATTATATTATGTTTCGTGGTCGAGTAGCTCCATCTGGTGGTTTTACATTGCACAAAATTAATCCTCATGCTGGTGACTTGTGTCTAAAAAGTTGACATTTGTGTTTTTGATGCGTAGTCGGGGAGAGTTGTGGTCTGTTGTGTTTTGACAAAGTGGTGTCGTGAAAAGTTTTCATTCAAAGTTTTGTTTATGCTAGATATGCATCCGATGACGATGGATGTGCAGTGATTCAGATATGTGCGTGACAGCGGCGACGACGACACGCCCGTCTGAACAATGAGCATTCCACTTTGAACGCGCTCTCATGATTTGCGCGTCCCGATCGCCACGATTAAGTCATTGATGAAAATCAAATCTGTCGAATGTACGAGCAGCAATGTTTGACAGGTGAGTTAATTCTGTGATGATTACAGATGAACCAAAGCTAAACTTCCGCTTCGACCCTTCAGCATAACTAATGTCAGCAACTTTTTACTTTCCTAGCCGAAAGTTCAAATTCTGCAACAATTTTGCAACAATTACATTATATAATACAAAATTGCAGTTGCTGTCTCTTTTATATCGTGATTCGAAGATACAAATCAAAAGTGTAAGAAAAAAATCCATGATTTTCAATGCAAATTATTTGGTCATTTTTTGACAGCAGTATGAAAAAGAGTTATTGACACTCATTTTTTTTGTTTAATCATTAAATCAATGTCAATTTTTTAAATGAAATAGTATGAGTTTGTTGGTGAATTTGAACTACGAATAAATAATTAATGAGATGAGATAATCTTGAACTTGGAGTTAATGAAATGATTGGCATATTTTGGTATGAATGAAAGAGGACTAATTGTGAATGATTGTGATGTTAGATAGTGCAAATGCACAGTTATCAAGAGTCACTGCTACAACGAGGAAGGCATGGCTAGCTTGACGGTAACCACTTCGAGCAAGAGCAGCTCGCGTAGTGCTTCGCCCAATAGGAGCAATGTCTCAGCATCCCAACAACAATCTTCTATCAGTTCTGAACATACTCCCAAATTCCGTACCACTGCTGTGTAAGTTTCATTTTGATTTTTGTTTCTTTTCAATTTTTTATTTTTTCACGTTTCCTTTTGACAGGTGGGGATACTGGACACTATACTACTAAAGATAAATAATCATAATAATAACTTCATTTTCCTTTCAATCAAAAGTTATCTTTTTCTTTAGAGAAAATAATGCGTTATCTCTTGTGAAACGAAACATAGCAAACAAGAATGACTCATTGATAAAAGTTCATTGATAAAATTTGTGCGAAATGATCTAATAATTTTGATAGATCGTTTTGCATCTCAATCAATTTCAATAGAAAATTTCTATAATATCCAATATATATTTTACAATGTAAAAACATAAAAATGATAAATTATATGAAATTAATCTTATTTCAGGAATCGATATTGTTCAAGTTTATGATAGTAACAAATATTTATTTTGATAATGATTATTGTGTTGTTATTGAGTTTTGGAGCAAAAATATAAATCATGAGGTGAAAAATAACAATCATGTTAATTTTATTATTATTAATTATTATTAATCTGGTTAACGAGATTAAAGTGCGTGCTTGTGTACTTAAAAAAACAGAAACATATATTTAAAAAATTGCTATGAGTTAATGATTATTTACATCTTAAAATGTCATATTTAGATTCACTGTTTCAAATTCTGAGGCCCGAATTTCTGCCATTTCATTCAAAAATAATTCGTAGTTATACAGTGAATTATCAACTTTGTCTAAAATGAAAATATAAAATCATGAACATGGCAGGAATTTCAAAGTTCAATTGTAAAAATATCATTTTCGTGTTTGAAATAAGTATAAACAAATTTTCATTTCAATTTATTTATTATTAAATTACAACAGTATTTCCTGGTACATCTAGATATTGTTTTACACAATTCTTGGTAGGTTTTGGTGTTTTACAATACATTATAATCTAATATAGCATAATGTGTATTATATACAACAAATAGTATGTAGCATATGGTATATAGTATTAAATAGTGAATCAAAAGTATATAAAAAATGTACTAAATCTATAATATGAAATATTGGTTCTAATGAAGAGTTGAAAAACTTGACCAGATGTGCCAAAACATATCAGATACATTGCAGGATGATTAATTAGCCATTATTGGTTTTATCAAGAGTTACTTTTGTTGGCAGTGGTCAATCAACCGAAGAAAGTACTGGCAGTGGAAGTAACGCTGGTGGAGGTGGCGTCAAGACCGGTACCAGACAAAGATCTCCTGTTGCTTTGACACGCTTGGCTGATAATATGGATGACTCAAGTACCAACCCAGTCACTGCCGAAACAGAAGAGTTTGTGCCAAATGTTCATCATCCACTTACTGACGATGAAGCAGTACGTTGTGTCAAATCTACGATAACACTTATATGAAATTCTTATTTGTAATAGAATAGTCTTTAACATTGATTAATATTTTAGGAGCTGTATCACAACACGCAATCGTTCCTATCAAACGGGTCGTCGGAACTAATAAGCGACGATGTTGACTCCACTGCAACACGAGTTCGCCAGGCTATTGAACGCATTCAGGACAAAATTACCAAGACTCGGGAATCTATAAGAATAGAACAGAAAACACGTGATGGTATTGAAAATGACACTTTACCGACCCTATTAGAATATTGTAGAGTAAATGCAAACATTGATGTTACAAATGTCTGTTTTATGTAAACAAAAAAGTCATTAGAAAAGACAATTTTTTAACTTTTTTGTAACGCATTTAGGACGTTTCAAGTATTCACATACTGTGATAACTGTATATAATTTTATTAATTAACTTGTTTGAAAAGAAACTATCACGCTTCAAACAATAAGCGTGACACATTTGAGAACGCCCAACAATTGTTATGCAATTCGCGCAATTGTTCTTAACATGGAATTTGATTGGTTCGCTGAGTTTCGGCATCTATCATAGTTATTCTAGTTGTAGTTTTCTTTATTGTAGTCACGTACGAATTGTTATTATTTATCGTTGCAGAAAACGTGAACGAATATTTAAAATTGGCTGCCAATGCGGACAAGCAACAATTGGCAAGATTAAAAACCGTTTTTGAGAAGAAGAATCAAAAATCAGCTCACAGTATTTCGCAACTTCAAAAAAAGTTGGACAGTTATATGAAGAAATTGAAAAATTATGAGAATGGTGCACCAACAAGTCATCGACAGCCCAGAGAAATGTTACGTGATATGGGTCAAGGACTAAAGTAAGCATTTCCACTTCAAATTTTGATTCCCGCCACTTTTTTACCGACCAAAATAGTAATGCAGTAATTAATAATATGATATATGTATTTGGGGAAAGAGATTGTTTTGTTTAGTGTACGTTTCAAATTTAATGTTTTTAGCTTCCCATCATAGTAAAAACTAACTATCAGTTACTTCTTTTTTTATAGGCATTACTTTTTAATGCTTTTTTTTTAATATCTATGCTACTCTCTCAATCTTTGACAACGCCTAAAATCGAGGCCATTATTGCATTTTGTACTGTTATTAAAAAGAATAATCGAATAATTTGAACGAATTTAAAGGAATTCTTTAAGGAATATTTAATCATTTGATATTTCATTTCAGACATGTAGGAGGTAACATTAGAGATGGAATTACAGGTTTCTCAGGGTAAGTATTCTTTTATTTGAAAAATGAAAGTCGAGTTAATAATAATTATAATGTTACAAAAAATATTATTATAAATCAAAAAGTTGATACATATTTGTCTTATCATACGTATGTTATAAAGACACCCACTGTAGACAAATAGTGTTTACCTAGAAAATAAATCGTTATTTCATGTTGTAGCAAACAGAGTTCTGAGAACCAATTTAAATATTCACAAAACGCCGTGATAACGTTAATTTTTGTTCTAATTACAGAAGTGTGATGTCAAAACCACGAGAATTCGCACACCTGATCACTGGTGTGCGTAAAAATAAACAATTTGGCAGCGCAGACAATATCAATACTTTAACACGTAAGTGGCAGACAAATAGTGCTTTTGATTTCCATGGTGTACTTTGGTGACAGGGCAAACAAATCATTGCTGATTTGATTTAACCTTGTCGCAAATTTAATGTACAGATTTTGATGGTTTACATGCAATCATTCGAAAGAAACATTATCCACCATGGTTGCAGAATGCACTCAAAAACTGCATTTTTGTTGTAACCAGTGAGTTGCAGCTAATTCCACTCTAGCTTATCTAGCTTATCTTTCTTAAATTTTTACTTTCTTCTAAAATGGCATTATATACTCATCGTTTTTGACACAGACAATCACTTTAATTCTGCTTTCATTTACACTATTTACTATCTTTGACGCTTTTTCACTCTTGCTTCTATTCGTTATCCAATACTTGAAAATAGGAGGACTAAAAACAAAATTTATTTGAAAAAAGAAATTGAAAAAAAAAGTGAAAAATGTTCTTTCGAATGAAAGTTTTGGTTTAGGTATTGGATAACTTTGGCGTGTCTGTGCAGATGGGTCGACTTTTTATGTAAACGATGCACCGCATGCAGGTAATGGTGATAATGATAGTGTGGAAGAGGAGAAGACTCATCATGGTTCAGCGACATTGCCCAGCGGGTGCACTCTGGTTTCTACGCAAAGTGCAGCTGCAATTAAGTTTCCGTCCGAGGAAGGGTCCGAGTGTTCGAGTGTCACAAGTGAAAGTGGCCCAGGCAGCCGCGGTCAGGGCCACGCCTGTTCTGCCAATAACGCCACCTTGAGTTTAAAAGCCATCTTCTCCGAGCTTCAGGAGCATCGCGAGAACTTCGACAGAATTAGAGAAAAACTTGAAGGTTTCAAGGTATAGAACTATTTATTGCATGTATTACACAAATGTCTTTCTTTAATTTTTTTTATTCGAAAAATTTTGTCCAGCGAAAATCTGACTAATTGTCCATCTTTAAAATCAGTTTATTTGGGTGAATAGACAATTTATTTTTGAAAAACTGTATCATTATTTTAGAAACATTGAATGTTGATTTCGATTGCAGACTCTACAACAGGAAGTGACATATCTCTCGTCAGCTCTTCAGGAAGAGCGTTTTCGATGCGAGCGATTGGAAGAACAGATCAACGACCTCACAGAATTACACCAGAACGAAGTTGAGAATTTAAAGCAAAATATAACTGACATGGAGGAAAAAGTGCAGTATCAAAGTGAGGATCGACTGAGGGACATCCAGGAGATGCTGGAGAGTTGTCAGACAAAGATCTGGAAAATGGAGCATCAGCAGCAACAGCACCAGCAGTACGTCACTCTCGAGGGTATCGATAACAGCAACGCAAGGGCCCTCGTTGTCAAGCTCATCAATGTCGTTCTAACAGTGCTTCAGGTTGTGCTTCTCGTGGTCGCCACCGGCGCTGGCATCATGATGCCTTTCCTTCGAACAAGGTACAAATTTGAAGTTCATCTTCAATTTCAATTTCATTCATTATAATCAACAGTTCTTTTAAAAGCTCTTTTCAAAATGTTTTATATACGACTTCTTATGTTACTCCTATTCATGCCTATAACATCTTTTTTGCACCTCAATATCAATTCATGTTGTTATTCAAATATTGAATTTTTTGAACTTTCTATCACAATCTTGTGTGATTTTTTATTTGAATTACGTCTAATAATGATGGTTACAGACAATTTTCATCCTTAAAAACGGCGTATCAACGTAAGAGATAATAAACAATTGTTATTCATAAATAACTGTTTAGATATAATGACATTTTATATTTTTGCATAGCCATTATTCTACGTTTTTGTTTTCATCACCCGTTTGTTGCAGCTGTACTAAGCCTCATTGTTTCATGTGCAGGGTGCGCATATTAACCACGACTATCGTTGTACTGGGCATAATCTTCGTGCTCAAGCAATGGCCAGAGGTGCACGATGTTGGCAGTCACCTCATGCGCCACCTTAAACAGACCCTCGCCGTTAAGTAGCATTGTAAGTTGTACATTCAATCAATATCAACCACACCAAACGTTGTACTTTAGAATTTATTTCTAAAACCACACATTTGATTAGTGTTTGTTTGTTTTCTACATTATTTATTTTCATGCACATTTGTGTTACAGGGATTGAATTTAACAATCTCTTTTTTTAAACATATTGACTAAATTGTTATCAACTTTAATCGGGCGTTATTTGAAAAACGGTTCACCATAGTCGACAGAATAATTCCCCTTCACATGGCACGCAGATGTGAGTTTTCGAAATGGCTCAATTTTATTCTACTCTCTCCCTCAGATCTACACCCTACTTATTGTTAAGTTGCAACCATGCACTGCTATTTTGTTATCAATTTACCATACTTTGTTTTTAATTCTAATAATGATTATTTTTTATAAATACAATTTGTTATATGAGAAGTTGATATGTTTCTGTTAATTTCTCATTTAGATCGTTTATTAATCAAAGAAAAACACCGATCATCTGCAATTCTTTCTAAAATTGTGTATAGAAATTATAAGTATATATCTTTTCGCAGAACTTGAAACCAAAGATGAGATACAAAACGCAATTTTTGTCTCGAATCAAGGATGTACAATTCAAGTTGATTAATAATGTACAGTTATTCATTAAAGATAAGACGTGCCTCGTTGATGGGTATTATTTCTTTATACACCAGAAAATGTTTTGTTTGTATTTTCAACTCTCGTGATCTTCATCAAATTTAAAAAATTCGCATTTTTAATAAAACCCAACAACATATCTAGTTGTAAAAATACTCTTTAAAACTATTAACCAATTATGACATTCCACTTTTTGATAGCAAGAAATATTTAATAAATGGTCTCAATAACATTATTTTTTACGTTTTTGTCTATAGTATTGTGAGCATTTGTGTTTCAATTCAAGTTGTTTTTATTTTGATCAAAAGTTGATGCTCTCATTCAGAAACCACATTTGTTTTCAATTATTTACTTACAAAACGTAACACTCTATTATCAAATTTTGTCAGACTTTACGAAATGTAAACATCAATTGTAACACATCAAAAACCCATCGATTTTGCATTTTTGATAAATCGCTTGAACTAAATTGCATCAAATTCGCCCAATTGAAATGTATCATGTCTGCCATTTATGTGTATTGAAGAAAACATGTTAAAAATGTTCTAAACGTTCTCTGATATAAAGAAATATACCTATTCATGAGTTTTCACCATACAAAACAACTTTGAATAATTATTTTTCTGAGCTGTAGAAGATGCAATCAAGTGTTGTTGCAAAATTAGATCAAAGTTGCTGTACAGAATAATGGTGCTAAAATTTTATCTACACTCTTGAATATCATATGCAATAATTTTTAGCGTCAAATCAATCTTTTAACATGATGACTTGGGATAAAAAATAATAATGGTAATTTTGAATTAATTCAAAAGTACCGTTGAAAAAATACGAAGAAAAAATATGAACAGTCCGTACAAAACGAGAACAAGACTGAGTGAATATTAATGACGAAAATCACTCATGGGTTAGTTAATTGTAGATACATCAGAGTTTCCAAAATTGTGTAAAAGTGCGATTGATTGTTCAAATGTAGTGTCAATGTTAGGACGTTAGTTGTCAATGATAATTTTCAAGTATATTTCAATTGTATCTTACAGTTAATTTTTAAAAGAAACAATCAAGGCTCGAGTTAAACTTGTTACTGACGTCACAAACGATGTAAAAGTATGGAGCTTCAAAATCAATAATTTAGAGTATAAATAGGACATCTGTGAAGAATTGTTTCTTTTTTTTTTCTTTTTTTTTTTTATCACAAAAAAAAATGTCATTCATAAAAACAATACATGCTCAGAAATAAAAAGTCTGATCGGACCCGAGAATTGACCTAATTAGATATAAATATGTAGATTAATTGTAAAATTAAATACATACATTTCAGGTCTGATTTTACTTTATCAGATCGAAATAAATATATCTGATTAGGGCTATTTTTAAGATCAGAACAGAAAAATGACTAGGTCTAATTGATTTCAGAAAATTCTCATGTCAGAACAATATCATTCAAATTTAATTTTGCAAAGTCAGACTTAACAAATTTTTTTGATTTTAATATAACCTACTTTTTTAGGCCTGATTAGGCCAGGTAAAATAAGATTTGATATCTAATTTCACCTAATTTACATATTTGTAATTAGGTCAATTACCAGGTTTGATTAGAGTTGGATTATTTTTCTCGGGAAATTTTGTGAAAAAAGTCTAGTTTAATTGGTTGCAATTTTATTAATACTAAGATAAATTGAAACTCGTGCATATATTTAGTTGGATTATGTTTTATTGATGAATTGAAATTCAATAATATTAAAAAAAAATTTGAGTTATTACGTTTAAGTGTAATATATCTTTCTCGTGATAAATCATCTTTTTAATTTTTTCTCTCACACGTGATGTAAAGGAGGCATTAGAGATGATTAATTATTAAATTTTGTTAAATCAAAATTCTTGAAAACACTTGCGATATCTTATATTATATATTTTGTTTTTTAAATGCAAAATTTGTACTTAGCAATTTGATCAAATGCAACACCTATAAATAATTGATGTAAATTTATTAGACTGTTATCATCTTTGTCATGTCTCAGAAATTAGCATTTTTGCGACTATAACAAATGCAACAATAACAAAATTCTGTACGTCATATGACTTTTATGAAAACGAGAGGTTCCGGCGCTGGACATTTTGATGCTACGAACCCAAACGGGCCAACAAATCAAAACAAACCAATGTCGTTGACATTAGTTCTAAAAAATCCAATGTCTTGGTTATTTTTGTAATTTTTGTGGGGGGAAGGAGTTTCCATCCAATTACACAATTGAATTATGACATAGAGTCCCGGTGCTGAAATTTCACGAACTCAACTTTTATATTTCACAAACGTATAATTTTTTTGTAAATTATGAAATGAGATAATCGAAAAAAAGAGTCTTGTAGATTTTCTAAGACTATTTTTTCCGTGTACAGTGTTATTACTGAAAAAATTTTGTCTAGTCAATAACAACAATTATAACTTTGCCCTCTAACAATTGTTTGTAAAAAATAATCGATCAGATAAACAGATCTTGCAAAATTTAAATTAAACAAAATCACATAACTTATAATGATTTGGCAATACGTTAATGAAAAAGCAGTGAATAACAAATTTTAGTCGAATAGAGGTACTTGGACTAATTTATAACGGGTTATTAATTACTATTAACGAATTACAAAAAGTCTGATATTTAACTAGATATCGAGGCTATTGTTCCCTCTTGTCTTATAAATAATTCTTATAGAGCTAATGATAACGTAGCTCATGATCTAGAATCACTCAAAAGTTGTTGTTTTTTTAAAATTGTTATTCAACACTACAAAAATCTTTGGTTGCAAAGTTTCTAACATTTAAATTATAAAGTCAGTTTATATATAAACATTTTTTATAATTTTATGATTATAAAATACAAAGTTGATTGTCAACTTTACATTTTTTCGTCACAATTCCTCCAGTTGCCTCTAAATATACCGAAAATGTACGTGAAAATATTCTTTTGTTAACAAATTTATTCCAGTCTAATTTACAGTTCGTTACGAAATTGTTTGTATGTTTACAATAGCGAGGAAAAAGTCTGTTTTGTACACTTTTGCTCATTTCATCAATTTAAATTCAAATGTTTATTTATTAAAAAAAATTTCATTCACATGCACAATATTTCATTCTGTAATTCACAATTTATATTAAAAAATATTTGTCATCATCGATGGAGTTATTCACTCTCCGAACGAAGAAGATACTTTTTGTATGGATAAAATTACAATCACATGTTTAAGGTGGTGTGAAACCTGGAGTTACCAACATTACAGAATTCTTTAATTAAAATTAATAATATGATTGTAAATTAATTTAACGAGAAGAGCGCCATTTCCTCACTCATTTTACACATTCCTATACACAAAAATTTAATTTTTATTGTAAACCGTTGCCGAAAAGTGAGTTCTAGTTTTTGATGTGGAGGTTAATCGTAGAAATCACTTTTTATTTACATTTTTCAACCGAAAATTTTGTTGTAGTGTGCT
>JAQQRF010000870.1:0-24634 GCA_030523145.1 Trissolcus brochymenae
TTAAATCTTGCTTGTGTCACCTTCAATTGTTTACGTCAATGAACATATTTTTCTCTTATTTTTCATATTTTCAGTAAACATACCAGAAATTTTAGCAGAAACAAATTTTACCATTTTAACTAAATGTTGTTATTGCTACTATTATTGTATTTTCTATAAAAAATTGTTTACAATTAAGATAATTTTGCATAAAGTTTTTGTTTCTAAAATGAACGCCAAAGGGAAATGGACCTGTTTAAATTGCATCGGACAAACTACGTATGTTCTGAAACCTCTCAGCTTGCATATGCCAAAGGCAAAAAACGATGTCATGAATGAATGTACCAACCAATTAAAAATAACTAATTTAAAAAAAAAGGAAAAACAATATATGTCCAATGACGCCGATGGTTGGTGTTGGTTTTATGTTCAACAACCGAGACAAAAATAAACAAAAACATTCGGGATACGTAATTGAGTTTCAAAGTTGTCATGTGCCATGACCTCATACAGAGATTTTGTCTATAATTGAGGTGCTCAACATCATTTCACTTTTGGACATTGAAAATTGAAATTTTTTTAAACTTGTTGAGAACTTATTAAACTGATACGTTTTTGTAATTTGTCAGGTTGAAAACAAATTCTCATCAACGATGATCAGTTGTTAGTACGAGTTGGATCGTGCAAAATTTGCTTCTGTTCTTGTTCGAACGTCTGATGGACAGGAGAGGCACGAGAACATTGCACGACCTGAGCTGTCAATTCGGTATCAAAGGATTTACGAACGAGATGCGACAGATTGCAGAGCGGGATGAAAAAGTTTTTCGCCTAGTATCCGGTGCTGTTTGGAATCGATGGAAAAATTTCCTAACAAGCTTATGCAGTACGGGCCGGAACCAAAGTGCAAATCAAATGTTTCTCAGGACATCCGGACGCGTTTATTGTGACCGACGATTGGAACCTCTTGTCGGAACAATACGAGGGCATGAAATCGAAACCTTTCCGATAACTGGAACCAGATATTCCTGAAAATGGTAACGCTCATCATCAGGCCAAAGCGTTCCAACTCGAGTTGCGGAAGTCTGTTCTGTTTAGTCTTGATTTTCACAGCACAAAAATATAAGAATATAAAAGTATAAAGGTAAAAAAATTATGTAACTTACCTGGTTATGTTTAACTTTGTTTACATAACTTTGTACATAACTATTTAACTTATGTTTACTTTAATTTAAATATATATTGGTATTTACATCACCATTTATATACGTCGATGTTTTGGATTTTTTTAATGCATTGTTTTCACGCACGACCCTTGCGTGTTTTATATGTCTCATTTATTGCCTTAAAAAATAGAAAAGTTTTAAGAATTTGTTTTTGTTTTAATTTACATTTAAAAACGAGTGTAATATTTTGAGATTTATATTTTTTTTATTTATAATAAAATTTAGTATTCAATAATTTACCAGTTTTTTTGCGTACCATTTGTCACATAAATAGCAATCTTTTGACTAATTTTATGCCTTATTTCTAGCTCGTTTCTGTCCAGGAAATGCACAAGAATTGAGAAGTTTCTGCCCAATAACTTGCAAGAACCTGCCCAGTGGCACTGGCCAGTAACTGGCGTAACAGTGCGTGACGAAACTAGCCAAACACTTGCTAATATTTCTGACTAGGTCCTGGCCAGAAACCAGTGAAAATTGGACAGTTTTAATCAAAAAACTGTTTGAAATTTTTACTTGGGACTATACCTAAAATCTGAACAAAAAGCTGAGGGAAGCTTACCAAAAAAGTTCCAGGAGAAAATGGCAAACTTGAAACAGTGGATCTTAGAATCGTTATCTAGTCAAACCAGTGACATCAGCAAATCGTAATAGCACGCCGAAAATTCTCATAGATAAAAATCCAAGCTCAAGGCGCAAGGTGCAAAGAAGAAAAAGTCTACGGAACTCGAAGAATTACATGCTAAGAGGAATATGAAGAGCAAGTATGACCGAGGAGAACAGCTCAGAGCATGGCCAACATCTTCATGGATCTTGCGCTTCATCTTGATGAACCACACATCGTCCAATACCTACCCAGATATTTTATGCATTATAGAGATTATTTGATCTTTCAGTAAAGCAACACACTTCTCAACATTTACATCACCATTAATGTAAAATGGACCTACAATTCTATTTCATGGAATTCTATTAAGTTTTTGAAAATGACAGTTTCGCATTCAGCGCATCTGTATAGTAGCCCAATATCTCATATTATGACAGTTCTTGATTCATTCCAAAGGTGACTTCATCTAAAAAACGAACAAATTAAGATTTGCCAGTTCTTAGTCTATCTGAAACTTAACCAGTTTGTTGAAAACGATAAACTGTACAATTCACAGTTGATTTTGAGATTGGCTTTAATATTAGTTTCATTAAAGAAAAATTCAATACTTTTGATATGATCTTTCTCTATCTCCATATATACGCATCATTGAAATAGTAAATTTTTCCTTTGCCGAAAACGACACTGTTACAAAAGTAGGTGAAGACTCTTGATTTAATCAAAGTTAAAATAATAAATCTGTGTTGATATAGTAACTTACAATCAGATCGGATGATTTTTTTTTGGTACTTTTTTTAAAAAAAGGAAAAGGTTTTAATACGTAATTTAATACGTAATAAGTTAATTAATAACTTTTTATTTATTTATTTTTAACAAAAAATTATATTGTTTTATCTTTGGTTTAAAACAAAAACAAAATAATTTCAATCATAGTGAAAAAGAAATTATTAATCTTCAGTATTTCCTTTTAGTAAACTAGGGGCCTCATTTTTTATCCCCTTTTCATCTTTTTTATTTTTTGGTTTTTGCTTTTGTTTTTCTTTTAATCTTTTTTCAAATCTCCTGCCCATCCTTTAAAAAAATTCTCTTTTCTTATTTTTTTCTCTCCTCCTTTTTAAAATCCCTTTTTCATCCTGCTTTCTTTTTTTATAAAAAAAACCTCTTTTTTTGCTTAACTTTAATATTTTCAATTAAAAAAAAAAAACTTTACAAAAATTCATATTATCAATTCTTTTTTTAGAGAGAGAGTCCAAAATTTTGTACACCGCTCTTCCCGTTATAGTAAAAATAGTAAACACTTTTCTATATATATACAGCATATATATAGCAAAAAAGGAGTATTATGCTGGGAATTCTGTACATATATAATGCACAGAAAAATGTCCGATGACGTGACGGAAACAGCGGCGATACGTTTTTTTTAATATAGGTAGAAATTTTGTATAAAGATATATATTTGTTCTTTTATTTCTTTGTCCGACACCCCAATCCCCATTTCGAGCCCATTTTCCGCCTTAAAAATGCCCGGAAAAAAAGGTGGGAACAGCGAGAATAATTTTTTTATCATTATAGGTAGATAAATAGCCTTGAACGGTGTGAAGAAAAAAAAATGTTAAGTATTGAAAAATGAGAAATGTAAATAAAATTAATCCAATTACAGCGCCATCTATAATGATTTTGAAACAATGTTTGGGGGACGATCGAAAGTGGTATTAATCGACAGCTTTTCCAAAAATATTTTATTTATTTTACATGTATGGCGAAATAAAGCGGAATAATTGTGACATTACACTTTCAGTAGTATTACGAAATTACAACATTAAAAATGTTTTTTTTTTGTACAGTAATGCTTTACAAAAACCTGTACGATAGATTCTTTAGACTTTAGAATTATGATAACTGAATGAAGTCATAAACAAAAGCATTTAAAATTTATTCGCTGAATGATTAAAAAAATTGGCACACAAAGTGAAATGAGGTAAATTTATAATATCAGAATTTAAAAGCTTAGTGACTAAATTCATAAACATTTGAGAACTAGTCTTAGCGAACAGCACGGCAATCCTGGTGAGGTCCTTCGCCTTTCTGGCGGCTATTTTATTTCTTGCATCCCTCAACCTGTTTCTCCTTCGGATAGTTCCTATGTGTTCATATCTCTCACTTGTTGGCTCTTCCCCTACTTGTTAAACGTCATTACGCGTAATGGTGCAATTTGTGTAATAGTCGAGGCTACGTGTGTTTCGGGCCTTTCCGTGGGTGCTCGTGAAACTTCGGCCACGCGAACAACACGCGATCGTCTACCTGTTGAACCGGTCGGCAGTTCCAACGAAGTGGGAGCGGTGGGAGCTCTTTGAAAGATGTGTATGTTCTTGCACGGCGTGTTTTCTCCTCGTCTTCCACTCTGAAACTTTTTTTGCTCTGTTTTGTTTCTTTTTGAAGCATTCGAAGGATAAGCACTGGTACCGCCAGGCGCACAAGAAACTCCAAGAATCCATCGCATCTGTTCTCCTCTCAATCGTTTGCTCTCGCGCGCATTCACCTGCTCTGATGGTAGTCGCGCAGACATTTGCTACAGTCAATGATTTGCGGATGAAGCTGCGCGACTGTAGCGGAGATACGCTGTTATGGAGTAATTGTCGAGAAACATTTATCACAACCGCGCCCAGAGGTGAACGAATCACAATTGCAGACCATAGATTAAGAATTTCAAAAATTATATACCAGTTGTATATTTCCAAAATAGAATTTCAATTGTTGAATCGCAGCCAGCATAAGAAATTCAAATCAAGTGCGAAGAGTTTGTTTTCACGGAATAATTTCAATTGATGATGAATGCGCACCTATATATAGCGAGTGCACACGTGTGCATAAATCGGGGATACTATGTTTCATAAAGTAGTTATACCACAAATTGGATAATCGAATCACATTTTCGAATAAGCGTAAATGCACTCCCTGGATGCATTTTCATGTATGCTACAAAGTTTCTCTTGCATTAACCAACCGAAATAATCTCCATATTACAGCTCTTTGACTTGCATTACGACTATCAAGTAATACATAACTACAGTCACTTCCTGTACACTCTAACAAGCGCAGTTTCATCGGGAAATTACTGTTTAGCAAATCTTCGATCGATATAATATCTCGTTGCTACGAGTCTGTTGATGATCTTAACTTGAACTGCCTCACTGGCTAAAGACAAAGTGAGTCGGTCCTTGATACATGTATCACCTCCCACAGATCTAATCATAATCCTAAAAGCTACACTTTTTCATTACACTATCAATTCACTACAGATTTAATCGTCATATTTAATTTGACGATTTTTAACCAAAACTATCTCTTAACTAAAACTAATATCAGGATTCAATTTCATTTTTGCAACTAATTGAATTAATATTAATGTAATGTTCTTTGCAAAAACGTTGCCATTATATAATCGTTTGATATTTCTTTTTAAAAAAAAAGTTTTTTTTTAACTGATAATTGGAAAAGAGTTCAATGAAAATTCTTACTACAGTGTGCAACATGTACTGTGAAATAAAATGCAAACAAAAGTTGCATTTTAGCTTACAACGTTCATTATAAAACCAGTTACGATGATAGCGACTATAGAAACGTAATGATTGAAACTCAGCGCGTTTAATTTTCACGCTGTAACTTTTGTCGCTTTTTTGCGTTTCGCTATATATATTTTTTTACAGTAACTTTTGTTCTGCGTGCGTACTTTACACTTCTATTAAGCTATCGTGATCCCAATCAAATTCATTCCTCTTAAATTCAAAAACACTCTATGTGATTTTTTTAATATAGTACTCGTTTCAAACGCATGAGCAAATTCGGTTATGGGTTTTTATTTTAAATGTATTTTATCAACACCAACATTTAATATTGCACCCAGATATATTATACTACAGTTTTACAAACTGAATACAATATACGATATAGATCATCCATCGCAAAAATTTAGACGTCGAAATATATATAGGATGGTGTATTTTTAGAAAATTAGTTTGACCCGATGGAATAACTATAGTGCTTTACTTGATCGATATTTAAAGTTTTATGACTTAGTCGGCAGTAAAGTGATACCTTCAATTTGTGCATTATGCGTCAGGGTTGCGAAGTGCAAACCTCGTAAACTGTATATTCACACTTGCTTCAAATGAATCCGAAGAATCTAATAACTAGCTATTTTTCCACACAGTGCATTCTCAGAAAAATAATATAATCTCCATTTCCGAAGTAATTACTCCTATAAATGCACACTAAATTTTACAGCCGCTCTATAAAAACAATTTTTCAAGATACTTTGTAAATAATTTGCACTCGATTTGTAGTTGAGGTCGATTCACTCAGGAAAAATATATCTTGTTAGAAAATATAAAAGAAAAGTAACAATCGTGTGACACAAAAATTAAAACTTGCGTTTTTAATTCATTAAAATGTCACGCTTGAGATATAAATAAATATGTCTGTTGGTTTCTCTTTGCCGGGACAAAAGTTTACAACATTAAAAAATTCACTTGAAGAATTTCTCCTTTTAACACGATATATACGGTTTGCAGGTCATCATGATTCGCGTCAACACACGGCAGTCTGAGTTTTGTTTAAGAACGAATATAAATGGTTCAACTTTGCACAAACTACGGAACAGTCAGCCATGAGGACAAAATTAAAGATAATAATTTCGTTCGTGGTTTCTTCAAAACACTTTTGCATGTAGATGAGAAAAATTAGTCTCGTAAGTCGTCGCCCTTATCATTTTGTTGTTGAAATATAACTTTCTGATTATAAGTTCAGTGAAACCTTTTCTGTGATAATAATTGATACTTTTTTTCTTCAAATTGTAGAGTTCAAATAATTTTCTACATCAAGAATTTTGTTTTAACATTAATTGTTTCCATTGATTTCATTTTAAATTAAATTTTCAACAAAGTTATAGAGAAACTTTATAAAATGAAAATATTCTATCTGAAACATCAATGCATGATTATAACTTCAGATGAAATTTTATTAACAATTTAGTACACAATAAAATTCCCCAGACTTCAGTGCAAGTAACTAATGATGGACCAAAGTTTAAAGAATCAATGGCAGAACATCTAGCAGTGACAATAATTTGGAAGATTTTAAACAACTCCGTTTCGATAACTCTAACAAAAAAAGAGTTATCTCAAATTATGCTTGAAGAAAGTGCTGCCTCGGAATGAGTTCAACTACAACTCTTTCTGATTATGTTTACTTTATATTTTCTTTTAACTGTAAAATTCATAATTTTTATGAATTTTATTTTTAATTTTTTTCTATACAATTTTATTTGTGTCATGTACATAATATTATATAATCATACAATTAGGATTCTACCTGCTTTAAGCTTATAAGAACTTATGAAGATTAATACTGAGGTTCGCCAAAAAAATTAAAATTAAATCGAATTAAAACGGAAATCAGTTGGAATTAAAACTGAAAACTTTTTTTTTAGAACATTTCAAATTATTGTTAATATCTTCAAGAAAATATTACTTAAAAAAATTGTCTTTGTAGTACTAAAATAGCACGTTCTTCTTGAAGCCATCGAAATTGGAATTTCGAATTTATTTAGATTATTTGCATGCTAAAATGCATAAAATTTTGACAAAAGAATTTGATGCAGCAATTGGTTAATTATATAAGAAATAATATAAAAATAATATTTCCATGTCTTATTACAAGTTGAACTACTTCATCAAAGTGTCTATGTCATAATAATGGATCAGTCAGTGATGCAATTTTTTCAATAACATGCAACTGTGTGTTTGTGGTTACGCGTTTCCTGGATTGGCTTAGGTTCTAGATTAACTCGACGAAGGACGTAGCTCAGGAGTCGATGCACTTGTCGCGCAAGAAAAGGTCCGGTTTATCAGGTTTGAATTGGATAGCAGCCGTATTAGGTCGTCATTATATATATCTTTTCCTCTCTACAATGTTGTAAAAAAAAGTTTCCCGCGGACGCGCGTAACTTGGCGTATTTTGCACGTCACGTTTCTTCCGTCGGCACAAACGCTGACTCGCTCTGCGTGCGCTGATCTGTTTGTGCATCGCTCTCGATTGCTTCTTATTCTTATCATTAGATCCATCACGTTTTTCCTCAATTGCCAGCTTCTATGTGAACCAGTCGAACGGACATCGATTATTAAGAGGAATTATCATCTTTTTTTTTCTCATTACACGATGAGAAAGCGGTGCACTTGACTGAAAATCGAAAAGAACATTTAGCAAAAGAATGTACGTTAAATGTAATAAGTTCGAGCTTGCATAATATTACACGTAGCATATTTTCTATTCATCTCTAAGTTCTATCTACAAGTTGCTGTTGTGTTTAAAGTTCTACGTACTGCTATTGATGCATCTTAATCTTAATATTTCAGAATCTTAATATTTCAGAAAAATTCAAAATTCATTTTATGTCGATGAAAAAAAAAATTAAATAGAATTTAATAACTTTTCGTATATTTCAGTACGTTTAATATAATAATATTAGTTTGAAATTTTTGTTCGACAACTAACTTGAGTGCAAATTACGTAAACTTAAGATTGCACGTAGCGCATAATTTCAAGCATCTTAGCACGTGTTCTTAATCTCACTTACGTAAATCTAAATTACAATTTGCAGTAATACCTCGGCATCTCGGCATGCAGCGAAAATTGAAATCTTTTGCTTAAACTGTACAACTTTCATGATCAGCGTAACGTGATGGCGCTGTATTGGGTTAAAGAATTTTGTTTGCATAAGTTGGTCAAAATATCGTGTATTTTGTTAAGAAAGTTGCTTGCAAGCTGCTCAGCTGCATTTGTTGCCAGTGGACTGATTTCGTGAATGAAAATGCGCCATTAATGAACATGAAATTATTATAATTGTTATAATTATCATTATTTTCATTTTAATTACTATTGTTTGCATTAAAATTACTATTATTTTCTTTCACATTTCGTTGTTTTTCAAAAGCAAATAATATTAACCAGTATTCGAAACAATATTATATCATATTTGGTAAAACGAATCAAAATGGAGATTTATATCGTATGACTTTGTTATACGAGCTTTATTAAACGCAGTAGTATAACAGCAAACATAATTAAAACCAACATTTTGTATAACTAATTGCATGAAAAGATGTCTATTTGATTCTCTTCAGACGTTATAAAGATATGAATGTTTTTATAATATATTGGCAAAGAAAATTAACAGTGCGACATATAATTAAATATATGGTTGCTCTAAGGGTACAGTTTGTTTGAGAAAAAATATATATGTTGACACTGTATTTTGCAATGCTAGTATAACACAGTTAATTTAAACTTTCAATATCTGCGGTTGAACCATGCTCAGAAAAATAAGGTCCAAGAGACTATTTAATTTTGTTTTAGCTGCTCAGAGCATAGGCGCAAAAGAATTATCGCGAACTGCTTACAAAGAGGTATGTACGATGAAAATTTCAATTTGTGCATCGTAATAACACGATCCGCCTGGAGGGTTCTTTCCGAAAGCACGACAATTAAGTAAGCAACGGCCTCGCTTTAGAAAGAAGTAATTATTTTAAGACCCACTAAGAGTATGGCTTTCCTATTTTACTTCAGACGCTCTTATACCAAAAAGTATCGTGTTTATCACCGCCCAACTCGTGGTTTGCTTTGTTTCAGTAGCATCTAAGTAAAATTTTTGAATGCTTTCGGCCTGGCTCTATTATGGTTTTACTAAATGGAAGATCCGTATGCCCAGATGACTTTAGCTAGGCTTTTGCTTCAAATGATTCAAACGGGGTATCTAGTTGAGAACAATTAATCCGAGAGTTGGTCCAAATCGCTTCCGAAACTCTAAAGCTATATATTTCACTTCGACCTCTAATATGTAACTAAACCGAAACTATTCTTGCTGCGTCGGGATTGGTAAGTATGAAAATATATGCTGTCAATTTTTTGCAAAATCAAACGAATGAAACTATTTTACTTGTGATTTATACATTACAAATATAAATCTCTAATTTAATTAACTTGTGATTCATGCATCACATTTATACATCACAATAATTGATTGCAAGAATAAACAATATATTGTTTATTTTTTTGTTTTTGTTTTTTTGAGAACATGAGCAACGAGAGAAATTTTGCTATTTATCTTTGTGCCTGTAAATGGATTTTACGCGTTTGACTAAACAAGATTTGATTTAAGTGAACCGTTTATTGCCAGGTATAGCTTTTACGTGCTTCACGTGTAATAGGATTATAAAAAAAGAGAAAGGATTACCGAAGGAATCGTGCGCGAGAATGAAATTTCCTCAAGCCTTCTTCGACTCCCAACGTTTTCTCTTTTCCTTTGTTTCCGGAGTGTATGTAATACACCCTCTTTTTCCCTTGTGAACTTTTTCCTATATTATTTTTGCATTCGAATCTTCCCACTATTTTTTTTTAATCCTAGATTTTCCGTCAGCCTAGCGCGCCTTCAATGTCCGAATAGCGCACGCATCCAGACTAATCGGCCTAAAAGCATTTTAAGTGGAGCGCGACTCGGCCCTGTATTATAGCTTCCGCAAACACCGCAAAAGAAAATGAGGAATGACACAAAAAGAACAGCCAAATGAATGCCGAATGGCAAAAATAAAAGCGTATTCTACTTTGCCTCCTTTTTTTGTCCCGTTTGTATATCTTTGCATTAAACTTGTTGCATGGAAAATGCAGACAAATTAAATTTTTTAAGCACTCGATGGACAAATGTGGCGACAAATGTTCAGTGAAATAATATACATGCACAAGCTGTTTGTTTACGCACGAAATTATGTTGCGACGGGTGAGTAAACCGCACGATGTCGGGTGCTTTCAAATAAACGTATAGCCGTCAAACTCAAATAATCACCCAAGCGATTCTCAAAGTCTAGCACGATCCTTTATTTTTACTTTATAACAATCAGTTTCAACTAGAGAAAAATAAAAGAAAGACTCTTTCGATGAAATCTCTGCTACGTTAACACAGCGATGAGATGTTCCGCAGCATCTCTCACTTGGGAACTTCGTTTACATAGCAAGTCTCTGAAATCCCGGAGGATGGCTACCGTAAGTGCACACGTATGTGCAATGAATCATGTTTCATTTTCGATCAACCTAGCCGCGAATCACAAATGAAAATGAAAAAGCTCCTGGTTACAAGGCAAGCATGGAGCTGATTTCTAAAGGGAAGTTAATTATTAAAATTCTAATTTACTTGATGTGAACAAATGTAAATTTAGATATAACATACGATTCAGATCAATATTTATGCACTATCGCCAGCACCCTTGTATAAAAAAATACTAGTATTTTACAATAATTTATGCATTTTAAATATTTTACAATAATTTTCTTTGCCTTGGAATAATACTAGTTTCTCACCCTTGTAATGTAACAAATTATTGCAAGCTGAAAAATGCAGTCGTTACTACGTCGGGTACAATGTTTGCAAAATCATATCGACATTGCCACAACGTGCCAAAATTGGGTAAAACTGTGGAATGTGATGCAACGTCAATGGCATTTTTTAAAGTTGTCACAATGTTGTCTGCCATCGTTTACATTACGTCGGAAGACTTCGTTTTTGTTTTTATTGAATAATAAAATTATTTGTTTTATATATAATATTTAATATAATATAATTATAAAAAATTATAATAATTATATTATAAAATAATATAATTATTTAATATATATATTATTTAATTCAACGTAGTGGTTTTCTTCATAAAAATTTCATCATCAGTTAAGTCTGTTTTTAATCGTCGTAAACTCGGGTTCGTTTCTTTGCCCCCTAGGTGGTAGTCCGCGTCTCTGTCCACTGCTCTATTGACCAAATTGATACAGTTATCAAAATGAACTACTCAATTATCCAAAATTTTAATTAGTTTAAGATTTCATGGGATAAAGTGATGACATTTTTCAGATTGACATACTATTGAATAAGAAAGTTTTCTCTAGAGTTTTCGAAAATATTCATGATAATGTTTTTATAAAAAATGAATAAATAAAAATAAAATGACAAACTTTATCGCTGAAACTTTGTTGTAATGCAAAATTTCTTCGATACTTTTTTATTAAGTAATTTTCGCAAATCAACAATAAAACTCAATGTCAATTAAAAGCGTAACAAAATTAATTATCATTGAGAAAATTCACGAACAGCTATTTTGTCAAATAGAACAATTGCCAACTATACAACAAAACGACTAAATAATGTCAAATAGAAGTAGGAAAAAACCTTTTTTGTATTTAAAATCAATACTTTACAAAACATTTTTGATCGTCTCGCTGGAGTGCATAAATGTTTACACCCATGTACACAAAATTCGATTTCACTTTGATAAAAATGGCACTTCGAATTCTCCATCGATCCTGTTTTATACACCGCGTGATGTGAAAGTGCTTGAATTGATGTCTGCGATGAAATCACTCCTCTCAATTTCAATTTAAACTTCATTTGATGATTTGAGATTTTTGGCCCCAACTCCTGCGAGCCATGTCTCTCATACATCAGTACTTCGAGCAACCATTTTTAGGGCAATTTTAATCACCAATAAGAGTTAACCACTCGTGAACGGGTTTGATTTAAATTTCAATGAGTACGCATTTATATTCATTGTTCGTGACATCTGTAGTGTGAATTATTCACACCGATATAGTAAATTTGAGAGAAAACCTAGAAAGTGTAAGCAATATGAATATTTTTAACTCGAATAATCAACCTAAGAAAGGATGATTAAACTTAAATTTTGCAAACAAAAAATTCTAAATAATCACAAGCTTCTTCACATTGCTTCAAAAAAACAATTAAATATGTCCCAAGCAGATTTCAAAAATTTATCATCTAGAATAAAGCTATACTCTCTTCGTACTGAATTTTCAATGTTATTGCCATCAGGATCGAAAAAATCCATCCGCCAGCGTCAACAAAGTTAATTTGTCATTAACACCAATTTTCCGTGTATATAAAATTGTACCTTGCAAAGTCTTTTGCGCAAAGTTAATATAATTATTTGATTTAGCCTTGCTTTTAATGCTTAATTCTACCAACTTCAAACTTAATGGCTCGCCAAGCACCTGCTGAAAAATGCCCGCCGATTGCATTCTACAGATAAAATTAGTTTAAATTGACGCTGGTATCAAGATTATTCTAAAGCAAGATGCTGAATATTTTTTTAGCCGCCAAACATCGTCTTTATACGTCGCTAACGATTTCTCGATGGAGATTAAAACATTACCGTCCACTTTTATGTTCCTCTTTTGGCGATGCACTAAATTATATTCCTTAATTGATAATTTTAACATCAGGTACAATTAGTATAGTAAAATCAGACATTAAAAATTTGAAACCCGTAGTAAAAACAATAATATATTAAAAATATATTGAAAATATATTGAAAATGTAGTATTTTTGACAAATAATTCATTGACCATAACATTATTCATGTATTTATCATATACTGGTAAAATATTAGCAATTTTTGCAACCAATCAATACATCATCAATATATTTTTAACATATTGATAACTTCTAGAATACTTTTTTTCTATCGGTTCCTATGTTATATTCAGAATTTTGCATGTTATTTAATTTGTTATGTTATTTATTTTTATTTCAATAGAATATAGGTACAATATTCATGACGAATATGACTGATCTGTTCGAATTGTGAAATAATGTTCTCAACAGTATTATGTAATTATTAATACGAAGTTGCATTTTTTTCGTGATTCTAGGTTGTAGTCATAGAAATGGGATATTATAAGTGAGATCGAACGAAACAATTTACATTCTTCTCTATCCAGTTCCCAGGCGCTGAAGAGGGTGTTGATCGCGATCAATTGCACGCTGAACTCGAGCGCACAGCTAAATCTTCATCGTTGCACGGACATGCGTGCGCATGTGCACAACCAACGAGAACACGTTACATCGAACCCAATCGCAGGAGAAGCAATAGGACTTTGAGCACCTGCTTGCCCTCAGGCTTTTCTTCTGCTCCTTCTTCATCCTCCCGGTTTCTTTCCTCTCTTTCGATCTGCCGTTTTTTTTCGCAAGTGCCGATCCGCCAACACTCTCTACACCATCTTCTCTTTGTTATGATTCGCCTTCCTTCTCTCAGTTTTCCAACATATTTACTTATTTGCCTTATCTTGAAATAATAACATTGCACAGAATTTGTATATAGTGATTTCAGAACATTTTCAATTCTATGATTTAATTGATGTTCTGAAAATCAAGATAACTGCAAACTTTTTGGGTTCATCAATCTCAAAATAACGTTGAAATCTATAAGAATATATTCTTACAATAGATTATTATTATGGGTTTTATGTTTTGTTACTTGATATAATTTACCAAAAGTAAAATACCGGAATAAGTTATGCTCAACTTTCAATTTAATTTTAAACTGCACTTTGGATAAAACTGGTATAACAATTGTTTCGAAACCCAGATTAACTATATACCTTTTCCTGAAACATTAAGTTCGTAATCAGCCTAGCCGTAAATTGAGAACTTTCAGAAGCTATAACACTAGCGTTACACAACTGTGAATTGTTTATGTCATTTGCAAAATCATATCGACGTAAAATGTTACAAAAATGTTTTACCTCCGGGAAAGAGAATAATTGTGAATTATTTCCTGTGTGCAAGTGAAGGAAAAAAATGATGAAGCGTGCAATACGATGCGTAATTTGTGAAAACGAAATATATTTCTGCTGTTGTCTGTATGAACATAGAGTATGAACTCAATCATTTCTATATGAAATTGTATGTAATTATTCAAATAACTCTTCTTAAGCGAATCAAACGAACGTTACAACTTACTCATCAGGGTTGAAGAGCTACAATTTATATATTTTACAGATTCGCAAAGATTCTGGCTTATATTTCAGATTTCACAATAGGTAACAACGCTCGGCTCTAAAGATTATTCGATATCAGTTCATGCAATTCATTTTGCCCCACTAAAACAGTGATTTTCCTTTGTAACATTTCTATTAAATAAGGTTCAAGTCGAGATCTTTGATAGATGCAGTATAATGATATGTGATAATTCACATCTATCTTTTCTATCACGCAACGCACGGAAACTAGTCAAAGGATGATACTTTTAAACTACCTCCGTTACAAGATTAATTACATCACACGGTCGAAGCAAAGCTCAAAGTATGATTCATTAGATGGTATCTAGTGACAATCAAATTTCGTACTGCACCCCAACTTGAGGGTGATAAGATTTTTTTCAGATTTTGTTATAAGCTCGTGAAAAATGAAAATGAAAATAGAAAAAGAAATTTCGAAATAAAAGTAATCTAATTTTCTGTAAATTATGCCGCCATTAACCAAAAACCTTATTCAACATCTCAAAATTTAACCTCTCAGAAGCAAGCGACAAACTCTTTGGATCAGAGTAATGTCAACCACAAGCATCGGGTTAGCATTCCTACAAGATTTAATACTAAACCGTACATTATACATGTACAAGTGTCTTAAGCTTCCGCCAGTCATGAATATTCTATGAAAAATTCAACACTTAGTGAAGAATCGTGAAACTCTAGACAATAATAATTCGAAAGATAAATAACTCCTTCGAGAATTTGATCCGCTGGTATCTAGCATTAACATTAATTGATTAAATCTGAAAACAGCTTTCGAATCTTGGACTTCTTGATGTGGAATAACGCTTGATGCAAATCAATCCTCTTTCAAAACCTTATCATTTTTTAAATTTTTTCTTTAACAAATTGAAAGTACTTTCTCAAATTATTTTCGTCCTCTTTTGGAATAAGTTAAACTCTGGCAAATAAGAAACAATGAGCAGTGAAAACCGAAGTTGGCAAATTTTACGAAATAACCAATAAAGGTTTTGAAGCTTTTTCTTCATACTGGTTTGAAATGTAAATTTTTGGTTCTAAATTTCCCAGAAGAAAAATCTAAATCAAAGTTTACCACCTCAATAAATGTTGGCATTGATCTGACATCAGAGAGTTAATTAAAATACCTGCATGCACAGGCATTAACTGGAAAATGTTCTGCGAATTTGAAAAAAAAGGATCAAACAATATGTCAGGCGAGTCAGACGATTTGGAACTAAAATTTGCTAAACAAGGGGGGGGGAGGTATTATGAAAGTATTAAAAAAGTTAAGGCGTTTAAACCAAGCTCTCGTCATTAAGTGTGGCATAGCAGTTGACTGTTGGAACTCGATCGTGAAGTCGTCTTGAAATTCCAGTGGCGAAATACTTTACTTAACGCTATCGAGAAACACTACTCGCGCGCACTCGTCGAATTGGTATTGTCGACGGAGATTCAGCAAAGCGCCTCGGCTTACGGCTCTTCGAGGGCTTCCGGAATCTCGACTATGCGCGCATCCCTCTGCCATTTGAGTAAACTCGTCCAGCACCCTCTCAACGATTGTGGCACTGCAGACGTTTGAAAATTGATACGATCTTTTACCCTTTTTTTTCGCACAATGCACATGTGCCACTTGTACAAGAAGTGCTCTTTTAATAGAATATAATACGTAAAAATGCGCTCTTGTTTGCACGTTCCGTCCTTTCGATCAGTAGTTCAATTTCGTTCGATTTCTCGTAAAAAAGAAGAGCTAGGCACATGTTTTTGTTATAAGTGCTTCTTCTTTCTGATTTTCTGATTCTTTTTTTCTGACAACTAATCTCACTAGTGTTTCATTATAAATACTTTATTAGAGGGAACGTGCAAAACCTATATACATCTACGAATCAGAATCTCATTCCCGTTTTATTCTTGGTTCATCGCTTTGGACAAATTACGGATGCTGTTAGTACATTAGTTTTCAAAGCACGTGATTGGATTGCACGCATGCTTTAACGTTAGCCTAGAGTTCATATTCGGTTTACAGTATTTGTAATAACTGTAAAATTTTGAAGAATCTTTTTTTTTTCGCATTCTCTATTCGTTACTATAAAGATGACAAGTTTTGAAACGACCATTGATTTGATTATAATTTTGGAATGTGTTAGAGTTTTATTGTGCTAAGTATAGCACTTCTCCGAACAATTATTCACCCATTTACATTAGATAAGAAAAAACCAATAGCTTGCAGGAATTGAAGGAAATGTACTGTCATTTAAGAAAATGGCGCGAATGAAAAACGCCGATTGCTTCTTATGTCACGGGGCGTGTTTGCTCGTGTGAATGCATGTAAGAATGTTTGTATGTTTGAGTGAGCAAATTGTACACATACGCGCACGTATGACAGAGAATGCTTTATATCCAGCGCTATTGGTAAACGCACGAGCGTGAATATTCGCGGAAAATTGCACTGCTGCAATTCTCCGTGACACAGGAAATAGATCCCTGGTACACGGCGGATTTTGCGGTGAAATTCGTTCGTCGGCAGATTGGCATGCATCTCGCGCATTCATTCAATGCCAATCTTGTTGCTAAAAGTGTGCCGGATGCATTTAGGAACAATAAATTTCCATTGACAAGATGGACATTTTTTATTGCTAAATTATTTGTCAATTTTTTTGTCGTATATCGGTCCTTGCATTGTTTCGCAAGCTCAACGTACCCTGTGACAATATTTGACAATTGGCAGTCGCAACCAATTTGATATTTTGTTAGACTGTTGGATTTTGATTAATTTTTTTTTTTTTTTTTTTTTCAAATTCGACGAGAACCAATTGTGATAGAAAAAAAATTGTAAAATATATTGTTAGGGTTTATACATTTTAGAAATATATATTATGCAGCAAAAAACTTGGTGAAAATTGTCGAAAAGGATGTAAAGCAAAAATAAGTGATGGCGGTGAAATGACAACCGCATCTCGTAGTAGAGACACTGAAAGAAATCTGGCCTTCTAGATACATCATATTTTATATCAGATTCTGATCAGGAAGTCATATCAAAATCCCATTTCAACATCTTCCGTTGATACCTTCGAGATTTCACATTTCAAGATCTCATTGAGCACCTATCCCATACAGTAATATGTACCTAAATGGGGATATGAAACTAAAATACAAACCAAACTGACAATTACGAATTTAATGCCTGTAAACCCTCCGTTACAATTGTTTTTCACCACTTGAAACTCGGAATCGAGTTTGCAGTTATTCAGGAATGGCCCTGAAATTAAAAATTCACCGGAAAACTCACTATTCAATGATAATTAATCTAAATATTGAGATTGTTTGAAACTTGTCAGAGTAAATTTGAGCTACCAAATTGCAACTATTTTTTTTACTCAACTGGATGATTTATTTTGTTTGTTTGTCTTGTACGTGTTCGCTGAACAACGATGTAAATACAGATACGAGGCGAAGTGGATCGAAAGCTAAGGCAAATAATGCAAACGTTGTAAGCGACGCCAACATTGTCAGGCGCACTCTCCGCGTCGATTTGCTATCCTGTGAAATCAATGTTTTTTTCTTTCTTCGTTGCCAGCAACTATCTCCGATTTCCCACGCAAGACCGATTGCTCGCGATTTCGGCATTCCTGTAGCGAGACTGAAATTTGTACTTGTCAGCTTGTCACCAGCTCAAAGCGCGAACCACTTTGCCTCATTTTCGGGTGAGATTTTGAACATCCGTGACTAACAACCCCGGACTCAGCTGCACTGCGGAGATCCATTACTTCAGTCTATCATCAGTTTGATTATTATTCCCAAATTATATTCTTGAATTATACTGTTGCAATCAAACGGAAACAGAACAAAGACTTCAAAGCTTCCCCGATATGAGGATCCTAATGATAAACAATTGTTTGTAGTTGTGAAAAACAAATTAATGAACTTAGATGCTATTTTGGGAAAATATGTTTTGCACGAGAATAGTGAGCAAAAGAACATGATGCACTGCAAATGTATGAAAGTGGTTAATCAAATTATTACCATTACAGCAACCACCGGTGCTGTGAGAAAGATAAAAAGTTTTTTTTTTTGTCATAATTACTCGCATTAAATTGAGATTCAATTAATTAACATGGGACAATTTGCATTTGAGTGATAAGAAAGAAAGATCGAAATGACAGTTGAAAAAGTGTGTTTCCCTTTGGTCCCTGCAATTTGCATATTTCTTGTTCAATATGAAACATTTCTTAAATTTAACAAAGTTCGCGACACTCATTAGATGCCTGTTATACAGTGATACATCTTTCATGATAGCGAAATACGATTCTCTTGAGAGTACCTCGTTATTTTGACATTTATTATGCAGACGTGACTTCTCTGAACACTAATTAACATAGCACTTTTCTTTATATTTTACTGTACCCAAATATTGCCTTAAACAACGACTTTATTAATTCTCCATTATTTTTGTAAACATTTTTTTTTACAATAGACACATAGCTAATCCTGACACTACAGGACAGACTAGAGATTGAATTTATTACACGGAAAAAAATGAAACAATAATTTTTACTATGATACCGAGAAATCTTGTGACGGCAGTGACTTCATAATATTTATTAAGAAAATAATGAAAAATACAATTTAATCATAAAATTGTTGAGCTCACACTAAAAGTTTATTATTCGGTTAACAATTTTTATAGAAAGTGCATCAAAAAATAGAATTCAGTTATGAAAATTTGACAGGTTCAAAATAGATTTTACTATTTGGCCAACAATTTTTATTGAACGTGCGCGCGCATGATTATGCCACGTTGGTAGGCGCTCTAAATTGCCTAATTTTATTAGTTATAACAGCTCGAGGCCTGCAGTGACCGCCACGCACACATGAGAGATAAAGTACTGGCATACAAGGGATCCAGGGTTTGAGACTCTGCCAAACTCTGTAAAACTTTTCTCAATTTTTCAAAATCAAAATCTGAGAAGAATATCAGTAACAATATTTGTTAATGATATTCTATTGTTACATTTATAGATGTTACTTACTATCAATAAATTTGATTGGCCTGCCTGCTCTTTGTAGAAGGTGCCGCTGAGAATGCCGGTATTTCAACACACTCTAACCGTTATTGCTTTTACTGTTTTGTCAAAGTATTTATAATATGCAGCAAGCCTGATGGTGTACACAATACGGTATCGAGGTGTCAAATATGCAACATGTCACTCTACAAAACGAGATTTCCGTATCATCATACAGTGTGAGATTCTCGTATTATCATTAAACAGCGTGTTTGTAAGCCTGCCAATCAACCGAGCGATATCGCAGAAATATCAGACCGTGTTTTTTTCTAATTAACAAACTGACATGCTATTTTCCGTAAAAACATTTTTATGAGTCGTAAAAAGTTCAATTTTCTACCACATCGATTGCAAGTCTGAATTTTTATTTTGAACTTTCAATTAACTTTAGTTGATGGAAAATGAAAAAAATACGATCATCTCTTTTTGTACCAATTTACATAAAAGAGTTAGGTCAAATTTGATAAATACTTTTTTAAATCAATTAAATGCCCTTTATTATTGTTATTATTATTGTTATTGTTATTATTGTTATTATTATTATTATTATTATTATTATTATTATTATTATTATTATTATTATTATCATTATTATTATTATTATTATTATTATTATTATTATTATGGTAACGAGTAATCTATTATGACAACATTTTATATATACACACATCTTAGAATCATTTTAATCTGTACATATTGTTTGATATTGATAGTCGTAATTTTGTGACTATTGGTAACTGTTTTTTAAAACAAAAACATAATACGTTGCGATAAACATATTTTGCTTATTCACATCTTTGAAAATACATACAAGGGCATGATTTTTTTTTTGTTTTATTTCTTTTACATTTAGTCTAATTGAATGCAGTGCAATCGAGTTCCTATATCAAACAGTAGGGAAAATACGGGTCGGTGTAATACTTTGAGGTAAATGCGACATTAGAAATAAATTTGTTACTTCAAAAATTAAAATTATTAAGATAACATGTAATTAAAGACGAAAGTTAATATATCAATAAAAACACATTTGATAATAAATTTACAAGTACTATGTTGGGTTTAGCATATTCACTCTGAATTGATACAATAACCCGTACTGCCACTATAATAGTTTTTTAGGATAATTCCACCCATAACTGCCTGGTAAGCAAAGTGTGGGAAATTAAATAAACAGTGGGTCACAAGTGGCTTGTGGCTAAATCCCACAGAAGTCCACAGACCCACTGACTGGGTGATTAAAGGATAATATACACCTAGAATGATTCATACCTAAATTCAACTCCAACCCCCTCCACCGTGAAATGTTGATTCTAATTAAAGGTGTTTCAATGGACTTATCAACATTTCATTGTTTATATGGAAATCAGATGAAATAACTTAGACAAAATAACTAACAAATAATAAGTTTCGGTCAAATAACTTTTATTCATTCATTCATCATAATAGAAATAATTTATTGAGAAAAACATAGATGCCCTGAGAACCGTGAAGGTAATCACACGATCATGAAATTTAAGAGGGAACTAAGAAATAGAATTCATTGATATATTTTTTATTTTTTCATGGGTGGAGGGACTCTGTTCCCTCATCATGAAAAATACATTCAAATGGTTTCCTACTGTCTTAAAACTTAAGCTTGTACGAAAAAAAGTTATTATGTCCAAGTTATTTTCTCTGAACTTATTTCGTGCAAAGACTCTTATTAAGATATGCATCCTTGCGAAAGTGGTCTCTATTAATTGTTCATCATGTTTAAGTTCCTTAGTGTACGTACCAAGTACGAAAATATAATCTTAGATTATAATGATTTCCTTATACGTGTGGTAAAAGTGCCTATTTTAATACTTATGAGATAAAACGATGTTCAAATTGCACTGATAGTCAAGTAAATACTATGGCTTGTAAGACTTCATCAAAAGTGTTAATTGATAACGACTTCTTAATTTCTGTGATGATGTCATGACAGATGTTACCATTATGATTGATGGTAACGCACAGTAATTGTCCCACACAGAAAACGTTACGCACAGTGATCGTTCGATTAAAAAAAATTAAGGATTTGAACCCATGACGATGGTTAAACCCTGGAGGATTGAGATCTTTGTAATTAATCATTGGAAGGTGAGAGATAAAATCAGTTTCTAATTTTTATTACTGTGCTAATGTATAGATTACAAAATTTTATTAAGAAAATATTGATTCAATACTGTATCATTGAACAGTTCACAATATTTTGGAGACAACATGTAAAATCAACGTAAAATTTTCGTAACTGTATTACTATATGGGTAACAAATTTTTCGGTGCGATATAAAAATTAATTCAAAATTTTTGCTACATCACCACTGTATTGCTCACTGGAAGGATCTATTTAAAGAAAAAAGTCTGATTCTATTTTAAGGAAATTACATTGAACTGAAACTGTTTGTTTTACCCGCATGCATATTTTTATTGAATTTTAAAAATTGATTTACAGCAGAAGCAAAGCGAACCTTTCAATTAAAACATAATTTGCATTTCCTGGATGCAAATCATCAAATTGTTTTGATTCGATGCAAAAATATTTTCGGGCGATATTCAAAAAAATTTTTGCACAGATTGAATGCAAAAATGTTTGCTTCAAAAACCTATGCATTTTTGTGAGTGTATGCACTAAAAATTTTATGGGATGCAAGAAAGCAAATCAATCAGACATTTTAAAAACTCCTGATGACAATACAACATGGTGAGTGTTTTTCGGTTAATCCCTACCACGAATACTTCACTACTTAACCACACTATATGAAATCAAATTAATTTTTTTTATATTTATTCATTGAGTAATAATCCAATAAATATTCATATCTGTAACCTCTCTTGCATCAACCAAACTTTTTCCACGCTTTTTTCATGTATATGTAAAAAATTTTCCAAATAATAAAAAATTGATTGATACTATAAAATCATAGAAAAAAAATAGCTTTTCATCAAAACTTTTAGTATACTATGCTGTATTGAATTAAGAATTATCGCCATCAAATCGAGTAATTACTCACACTTTATACCAGCAAGAAATTCATTTTCTTGAGTAAACACTAAACTTTCGTAAATAAAGAAAGTTGTTAAGTACTAAGCGCAAAAAAAACAAAGACTATGTATTAAGCAGAGAAAAACAAAGAAAAATTTACCGCTGTCAAAATTTAATCAACGAAATTGTTCGTCGGATAGAATCGAAGAATTCGTAATGTGGATTTTTATTTGTATTTGTGTGATTTATTGCAATATGGCTTCAAATTCGTGAAGTTCGAGGTGACTAGCATCACCGCCACCGTGGAATGTTTGATCGCACGTTGACATGATGTGTTAGGTAATCGGTTGTCAGCGAACATACTTTATTCTGGGGCAAAAGAGCTCGAACAAGCGCTAAAAAAATTGAGGCGCATGCTCAGATCGATCGATGCATCGATTGTGATCATGCATACACCTCATAACCGCGAAAATTACAAAAAGTGACGAGCAATTCATTTGTCTGTCACAAACCACATAAAGTCAGATATCATGAACTAGAACATATATTTTCAGCAAAACTTGAATTCGAATTCATCTCTAGATGTAAGCAATATAACTCCAATAAACAGTGAATTAGTAAATGGGAATGTTGGACACGGCATATAATTCACTCTTAATAATAATGACTTATCTTTCCCCTTAGTTGATGAGAAATCTGTCAGTACAATCAATAAAACCTTGAAAGAAACAGCAACCGACGTATTAATAATTCTATCAACGTACAGCCTCTTTTCAGACTAAATTTACGCGTCGAAGTAAAATTTTTTATTGCAGTAATGCAAGAAAACAATAACAATCATTTTTGTTATTTAATTTGTAATCATTTAAATAGATTCTGCAATATTATTCAGAAGGTACAACCATTTCCACAGATTACGACGAAATTCAAGTTCTAGAAGACAGCAAAAGTAATCTCGTG
The DNA here is from genome assembly GCA_030523145.1 of Trissolcus brochymenae. NCBI lineage: Eukaryota > Metazoa > Arthropoda > Insecta > Hymenoptera > Scelionidae > Trissolcus > Trissolcus brochymenae. The sequence goes on from JAQQRF010000870.1 coordinate 23,722, forward strand.
GTGTTTTTTTTTAATTAATAGATGTGATGTAGAAGAGATTGTCTACGTAAACTATTATATTTTTCGCGTTGAAGGAAATGAGAAAAGAAATGAGAAAAGAAAAGGGAAAATTTTCAACAAAATATAAACAACAATTAGCGTAGCAAGCGGTTATAATTCAATGGATCACGTAAGTAAAAATGATTGAGGATACATCTTAAAAAAGGTGATGTAGAACTTGAATCGAATCAACGATCATAAGTTATTAGCTACGCCATTGGCTGACGTTTGAATCATATCAAACGCGTTTCTTGAATCGACGAAGAAAGAAATGTATGTGACACTTTTTATTATTATTATTATTATTATTATTATTATTATTTACAAATTATGAAAAAACTTCACAAATTAATTCATAAGAATTATTTTATAATGAAATCATCGTGAAAATCTGTGAAATTTCGTATCGAAACAACGCAACACTTCATTCTGATCGATTTTTTCAACATTTTTAAACGTTAATAACTTTGATAATTGTTTGCGTCATTCACCAAAACTTTGTGAAACTAATGTTCTCTAGCGGAGCCCTTTGCAGTCTGGAATTCAAACGATTGGAACTGGAATCGGACGAAGAATTTTTAGCTGCTATCATATGTGATCCACTAACTGGAAGTTGCCATTTAAAAACTTGCCTTGAATGATCCAGTACAAAGAAGTTGCAAGATGTCATCGACAAACATTTTGAGAACAGCTTGATCGAGAATATAGAATATAAACAGTGGATGCAGGTAAATCGGCACAGTTTGGAGACGTGTGTGAAAGCTATACAGGGTGGAACAAAAGTATGTGTTCAAACTGAATAAACATAAAAATGAAACAATTCTAAAACTAGTTACAATATTGATTTTGTTATTAAAGATGAAATGAATTTTTA
>JAQQRF010000871.1:0-30180 GCA_030523145.1 Trissolcus brochymenae
AAGTGGTATGGTTTCTCTAATGAATTTAATAGTTGGATTAATAAAAGCGAATTAATATAAGTATGTACATTTTTCGAAAGAATTGAATAAACATTTTTTCAATATTTCATACGTTTATATTTTTCTTCAAACCAAGATATAATAATTATTACATTGTTTTTTTACATATAAACCTTATATTTTACCTTATTCTACAACAGAAACTATTTGCTTATAATTTTCTATTCCCGACACTTTCATAAAAAATTTTCCAGTCATTGCCTGGGTATTGGCACCTGATATAAGTGTTGGATTTTCTAACAATGATTTCGAAATCCGGAAGAAAAACTGTATAATCTTCGGCTTCACATTTTATTTGAACAACGACGCGTGCTCCATGCATCGTTTCGGCCATTCATGATCCTTCAGATCTCTGAGACGTTTTGTTGGTGGGAATGCAGCAATCATATTCAAAGCCTGCACATTTGAAGAATTCATGGTGATGACGATGAAGATGAAGTAACATTTTTCACACTGACAAAATACTTAAGATTTTTTCGAGAGAATTTCGTTCTTCTCGAAATTTTATGTCAATTTTTAACTTTTCTAGGTTAATCAAATGTACTGCTAAACGTTTTCTAATTTCAACTTTCAAACTCAACGTCTTCTGAGACATTATGACTCTGAACACCATACAACTCAAATTTATATTGTTTCATCCATCCATTTTTAGAGTGGAGATGGTTTAATTTATTTATTTAAAAAAGATGAAGAATTAGGTCACTCGTGGGAAAAATTCTAAAGGTAAAAGTGACTAAGAAAAATTCACACGCCGCAAGTTTTATTTAGATTCTTCCGGAAGTCTCATATTACAAGAATGTCACTTTGTATTTTATTTATTATTTTTGAGCTTATATTTTTAGGAAAAACGTTTAAAATGACATAAAAAGCAATATATGAATTTCACTCATGATATATTTTTTCCCCCATTTGATTACACATAATCTACAGTGTCACGTTTGATTTAAAAAAATTCAAATTTCAGTTTCCTACGTATTTGTTTGTATAATAATAAATTTATTTGACATTTTTTAAAAATAGTTTTAAAATTTCAAGTTCAAGGAAACTTTCTCACGCATTGTTCGAACCAATAAATCATTTTGATTGACATGAACAGATTTTTTTCTTTTTTTTCAAAATTTGACCTAAATTTCAAACATTCCTTTCTATAAATAACATTTCAAATAATTAATTAGTTACTTATATTATTTAAGATTAATTAATCTATGCAGACATGAGAAGTGCAACTGCAGTTAACGATTTTTTAACGTTCATCAAACCCCCGCTCCCGCGAAACGATCGTAAATCAAAATTTCTTCATCAGCCCACACCCCTTCAAAAGGTATGAGGGAACTGGACCAGAAAACTGGTGGTTCAAATCCTCCTTCGTTTATCTACTGACACTTATGCGGGGATCGAGATTTTCTACCATATTTTGTTAGCCTCAACCTTGCCGCAAATTCGTTTCCGTAATTTTTTATAGATGTTCCTAAATATCTCCAATGTTCAAAAACGTATAGAGGACATATAGAGAAGGTTCGGTCTATTTCCAGTCACCGGCGACACTTTATAATACATATAGGGCGTGCTGTTCATGTGACGCCAGAAAAGTGTTTTAGACTGTACACAGTATGGTCTTACGAAAATGCCGTGTTAATGAAAACGTTTGGTATCAACGATCTGATGAACTTCGACTTTCTAGATCTCCCGTCGCACGAAATGCTGGTCATTGCACTCAAGCAACTGTACGCGTTAGATGCTCTAAATGATAGAGGAAAAGTGACAAGTATAGTATAATTGTTTCTAGGAAATTGCTACGATCGCTGCAATGCTCTCCGTTAATAGTGCTATATTTTATAGACCGAAAAACGAAATCCTTCATGCTAAGATTGCCAGGAAGAACATTCATAACCCAGGTGAATGTTTTAGATGAAATAATTATTTAATTATTAAAACTGAAATTAAATTGATGTCAAGTTTGAATTTTCATCATCTCTGAAAAGTTTTTCAGTTTCTGACAGCTCAAGTCTTTGCTGCTCAACATTAGAAACTAGAGTTTCCAAGATAGTGTTGCTGAAATTTACCTTCTGCACAAACTTATTTCCCTTTTCACCACTTGACTGTAAAAAAAAGTAATTCAGAGGTAAAACAAATGATTCAAAATAAATGCCGTTCAATTTTTTCACTACTCTTTCTCAATTTAACGTCGAAAAAATTATTAAATTTGCAAAACATTATCAAAACTTACGAACTGAATTACCTATTTCTTGCAGGGCCTTTTTTCAAGATTTCTTAGGCCGAAGTCTGTTCCAAATTGATATACCAAATATGTATACCTATTTAACTCGATCCCTGGTACTTTTAGAAATTAGAAGAATGAGGCTGTTTAACAGAAATCTGCTGAGCTGTGTCCTAGGAGTAGAAGTGAATTTCGATGGGAATCTATCTAAAGTCAAACGATCAACGTTGCCAAGCAGAACACAAGTCCATCAACACCCGACTTGTACGGACTATCTTCCAGAAGCACATGAAACAAAAATTTAAACCATTAAGTTTTAATTAAAATTTACTTTATTCGTTATCGAACTTAAATTATAAAAAAAATTCTTATCAGTATGTTCACTCTTGTTTGTAAGATTCAAAAACCAGTTGAATTTACCACTACAATATTCTTCTCGCTCTTCCACAAAATGCGAAACTTCCAAAAATAAACTCAAGATAATGAGTAGCACTGAATTTTATTGTTCTCATTTTGATTATTTACTTTTCAATCATACTTGATATTTGAAAGCATTTGTGAAATAACCCTGCAACAAAAGTCAATTTCTTACAATAACATTACGTTAAATTTTATTAGTTCGAAAGATACCATCATGATAGTATACGTTTTAGAGTACATATTTCTCGTATTGGTGGTAATCCAAAGTTAGTTGTTGGTCTGTGGTGTAAGGAAACTGTATCGTCTTTCTTGTGACTGCTGAAGATTTGCAAATGAATGGTTGGCCTTAAATCATCAAATGGGCATTTTTAGAACATCAGCAGCCAAGTGGATCAAGTTATGCACATTGTAAGTCGAGTTGTGACTTCTATAAAATCTTACGTAGTTTGTCACAAAAAAAACAGAAGGTTTCCTGCAAATTCATTTAGTTCGATGCATACGTTGGCGTCAAAAAAAAACAAAAAATACTTATTGCAATGCGTAGTGAAAGAAAATGTATGTAGGCAACCTCGGAAAGAAATACCTTCATTACAGGAATTCCAGTATAAAGAACAAAATGACGTACCTCTGTTGCCTTCCAATATTTAATTTTGAACATGCTTCGTGGCAATCGAGCAAATTCATTTGGGATACATTGTCTTAATTTTACAAGCATCTGCGACAAGAATATGAGAGCTTGAGGTTCCAGCCGAAACGAAGTTTCATTTTTAACTATCAACTTGATCACTTTTTTAGTTACTCCGAGGCACACGCAATGGAGATAATCAACTGGGAATTGTTTAACCATATCTATATTGAGTTGTTCTATCAGTAATATTCCTAAGTGATGTTCAGGTTGTGTCTTATTTCTAAAAGATTGATTAGTACTCAATTGTTCAGTTACGGACGGAAGTCATTCGTCTTTTCTCCGAAACACCTACCACTTTGCACTTAGTGCAGCCGTAATGGCCATTGTGACCTAAGATGCATTTTGTGAATGACAAAGCAGGTGCATCACAGTTTACTACGTTAAGATGAACAGAGAAATGTTGTCCATCAAAAGTTAATCCATGTTGCTCAATGTCTTTCATTTCACTGACGAAATATAACAAATATGAGTTGATACCATCCGGTTTCTTTTTTTCACAGTGAACTCCAATAGAAAAAGGTTTGCTAGGAAGAGGTAAGCCATCATCATCGGTAGAGAATTAAATTTTAATCATTCATACCAAATTTCAGCATTCATTTCTTATGTTAGGCAAACTAAAATTTTTTCCATTCAACCCCAAAATTTTTTAATCTGACATGCATAGTTTGTTGTTTTTCCTTGACATTCGACATTTTAGGTTGAAAACAATTGTTGTTTAAATGTAAACAAAAACATATTTTTATAAATATTTGATAAATAAAAATAATTTAATAAAAATAAATAGTTATTTTTTCAACAAGGGAGGCAGGCGAGAAAATTTGTCCGAGAGCGAAATGTTGACCCGAGGGCAAAGCCCGAGAGCTACATTTTACTCGAGAACCAAATTTCTCGCCAACCTCCCATGTTTGAAACATAATTTTTCGTACCCCGTGGGCGAGAAGAGCCATTTCGCGAAACTCCCTAGAGAGAGAAGTGGCACTTCTCGCCCGCTGGTTTTTGAGGAAATTTCAGAAACCAATGAAACTATTTTTAGTAGTTTTTAGTATTTTTTTTTGCAAAAAACTACTTTTTATTTGGAACTATGAACTTATAAAATTATAACAGAATATATATACAATATTATTTTCATAGTAAATGAAATCTTCCTGTACTGTATGTAGTCCCTTCACGAGCTCTAAGTTCAACTTCATTTTGTAGCTGAGCTTTGCGTACGATTTGACGATACCGTCTTGTACGAGGTACTTATCTCATAGATGGAGTTGCTTCAAGTCCTAAGAAAGGACTTGCTTCATTCGACATTTTAGGTTGAAAACATTTGTTGTTTGAAGAAACAATTATTATTATAATTTTTTGTGTAGAATGCCGAAGCGAAAATCATACAATTTTGATAAGGTGGAAGATCTTTCATAGTTCACTGAGAGTGAACTTGAAATTGATCAAATACCATTAGGTAAACCGAAAAAAGAGTCTCATAGACAATTTTTTCAGAAAGTTATTAAGAATTGTTATTTAAAAATCAAAAAAAATTTAGATTAGTGTTTCTCTAATTTCAATGTGAGACAACAGAAAAGAAAAAATTTGTCGATCTCCACGGAGGAAAATTTTGTTATTAATACTGGAAAACTAAAATTCATCTTTATGGATCGCAAATGAATAATTTACTGTCAAAAACGAAGTGCAGTGATTGCAATAATTCTTCATTCACACTTTACGTAGAGGATAAAAATGAAGGTTTTGCCCATTGTGTCCGATTACATTGCGAGCACTGTGAAAACTTGGGTCTCGAATCAATCAAGGCATCAACTTGGACGTCTAAAAGGATCTCTGATGAGTATTCAGAAAGACCAGCTTTTCATATCAACCTGCGAATCGTATCTTCATTTTTGTATTTAGGTTTTGGCTTCAACTGCTTACAAATATTTGCAATGACTATGGCATTGGCATCACTTGCAGAGAGAACATTCAACACTCTTTATGAAAAAATTCATAAGGCCAGCATCAATTTGGCGAAACAAAATTTGGATGATGTGAGAAAACAAATTTATAAAGCTTACAAAAATGTATTGAACGACTCAGATCTAGCGGAAAAAGAATCAATTGAAGTATGAGTAAGTTTTGACGGGACGTGGATGACAAGAAGTCGCGGATCTAAACACGGGGTAGGATGCACTATCGACATGCTGACTGGATATGTAACTGATTTCGATGTTTTAACTAAACATTGCCAGGCATGTAGTATTGCAAAATCTGAGCTAGGAGAAAATTTACCAGATTTTTACTTTTGGATGCAAGGCCATCAATCAGAGTGTTCCATAAACCATACTGGATCATCAAATTCACAGGAAATGAATGCAGCGAAAAAAATTTGGCGAAGATCTGAAAGCTACAAAATGAGGTACACCGAAATTTTCTGCGACGGCGATCCGAAGACTGTGAACCATTTGAACACTCTGAAAGTGTACGGCTATGATGTTGAAATAATAAAGCAAGATTTTGTCAATCATGAATTGACAGAAAGGGTGAAACAGAAAAGGTGAAAAAAAGTTTTTAGTAATTGTATCTAGTAGTTTTCTATATTTTATTAAATTTCTTATCGAATAAAAATAATTTTTCCGGCAGAATGGGGACTGCTCTTTGTAACATAATCAAAACTTGTGCGAATAAAATTTAAAATCTATCACTATCGGAGACCGCACACCAGGAACTCTAAAAGAAACTACTATACAAAAACTAACGAAGTACTATGGAAATGTTGTACGTAGGCATTCAGAAAATGTGACTGAAATGAAAACTGCAATTTTGGCCACAATTTATCACTGCGCATCCACTGACCAAAATCAACAACATCATATGTGTCCGAAAGGCAAAGATTCCTGGTGCTTCTACCAATAAGCGGTAGCAAAAAATATAACGCCAGAACCACACAACAAAAAAATTACCGCCCCATTGAACCAGACTGTGATGAAATATATCATCCCCATTTATGATCTGTCGTCGGATGACTCTTTGCTGGAAAGGTGTTCCAAATGCTTGACACAGAATGCAAATGAAAGTCTCCACAGTAGGATTTGGCAAAGGTGTCCGAAGACTTTGTTTGTAGCAAAAGAAAGGGTCGAATTAGCAGTTATAGACGCGATTTCCGAATACAACTCAGGAATATCTTTGACACTGTCATAAAAATATGCTTTCTTAGGACTTGAAGCAACTCCATTTATGAGATAAATACTTCGAAAAAGGGATTATGAAAGAGAGCAAAAAGTAGAAAGAAAAACGAAACGAAAATACAAGACGGTATCGTCAAATCGTACGCAAAGCTCAGCTACAAAATGAAGTTGAGGGACTACATACAGTACAGGAAGATTTCAGTTACTATGAAAATAATATTGTATATATATTCTGTTATAATTTTGTAACCTGTCAAACATTTTTAACTTTTCAAACATTTGTTCATTTCGGTCAAAATTACTGGTGATAAAAATAGCAGCTGCTATGATACCTGAAGCTGAAATAATTCCGACTGGATCAAGAAAAATGTTAGCCTTCGGAGGAGACATTTACTATAAACATAGTGAAAGTAAGGGAATTATTAAGTGGGTGTGCCACAAAAAAAAGGAGTGTTACGCGTCAAAACTCAGGGGTCAGAGCGACGAGGGGTCTTCATAGTGTGTGGAGAGCCTGCAGTCTCTGAGCACAAACATCCGAATGACCCAGAACTTGTCGCGACGAAGAAGGCTCTTGCCAAAACGAGGCGTCGAGGCAGGGAAAACTCGGCCGTCTTATTGATGCGTGACCTTAACAAGCTTACTCCCGCTGTTCTTTCACAAATGCGACGTCGTGATAACATTAGAAAAATGATAACTCGTGACCGAATTCACACAAGTCTTCGCTATTTTGGGCAATGTTAAACAAAACGTCCGCGGCGTTGAAGAGGATATTGGCGTGTACCATACGTATGCGCTCTTCTCTCAGGAAAGACAGAAGTTGTCTATAGCAAGGTTATCGAAGCTGTCGTAGAAAAAGCCAACCGTCAAGGGATCATTACCACGCCCCAGTTTGTCATGTCCGACTTCGAATTAGCAATCATAAATGCATGCAAAAACATCTTCACACCAGCATCATTAAACGTTGTTTCTTTCACAATTTCAAGACAATCTGTCTTGAAATAGGTTCAAGCCGAAGGGTTGAAAGGTAAGTACGAGAATGTTGAAAATCGGAGCATAAGAGAAGCTTGCGCAATGATGACTGCGCTGGCGTACGTTCCAATAGACGATGTTGAAGATAGTTTCGACTTGCTATATGGCGAAGGTTCTGAAGAGGACTTTGTAAGCGTATTGGACTACTTCAAAACAAATTACATCCATGGCAAGAAAGCATGTGGTTGAAGAAAGGCGGTGACTGTGCGGTACCCTTCAGACTTATGGAACGTTCATGGCGATTCCATCATGAACAACGTTGCTACCACTAATAACGTTTCTAAAGGGTGGCACAATCTCTTTAGAATAGTTGTGGGAAAAACTCACCCCAGCATTTACGTCTTCATTAAAGAATTTCGAAAAGAACAAGCGGATACAGAAATCGGGGTCGATAAAAAAAAATATATGTTAAAGATGCGACCTATAAAATTTTATTTTTGAATGTAACAATTAGTTCAGCGGATTCCAATAAATCGAGCATTTAAATTTTGTGTCTCGAATTAAAATAATCGAGATGACTTCTCAATTCCGAGAAAAATACTCGATTTTTGAGAATGCAACTGATTAATTTATTAAATGTCACAATTGTTAATTAACTTTGCGACTCGCACAAGTTAATTAACTCAAAACTATTTTCAATAAACAAGTTAAGAGTAAAAAATAAATCTGTAGCTGTGAGGAAAAACCAGTTAAGTGCTTATTTATACATTTAAGTTAAAAACATTTTTTTACGTTGTTTTTCTTATATACTCCTTTAATACAAAATCAAAGAAGTATTTCTATGGGGATCAAAAAACTATAATTCACATGTTTTAGAGATTTATTTTTCAATGTTTCAAATTGGCAGTTAACTGGTTTTTCCTCACAGCCACAGAAATTATCAACAAAATTTTGCAATAAAAATTTATGAACGTTTGAATAAACAAACTGTTTCCTGAAAGAATCGCTCATCAATAAATCAAAATTCACAACAATTTGCATTGAGTGCAGAATTTCAATCATTTCCTCAAATAAAAGACATTTAATTTCAGGTAAACAGACAAATACTCTACGAAAATACGGTTCTCAAGCAAGATCTAATGTCTCGAATTTCAGGCTTGTAAAATTCGAAATGGGCAAGAAAAATACAGATTATTTTTTCGCTAGTCAAACAATGCAACTTGACAGCGATTTAAATCTGAAATCGAGATAACATGCAACTGAATGAAGATGCTGGACAGACCCTTTTAAGCAATTATGGGCCGACGCTGCCCACAGACAATACAAACAATTTCAGACATAAAACCGACACAGAATACAATCGGTCGGAGAAACAAAGACGCTTTTTGCGAATAACAATTCATACAATTTCGTCCGCATTGACACTAGGTCAAGAATACTAAACTCGGGATCATCCGAACTTCGGTGATCGTCTGAGATTTAAAGGTGACTTGATAACAATCAGCTCCGCATTTAGAAAACATGAAAAGACGATCTGCTTACAGACATGCAACAGATTTGACTCGCCAGAATTACAATTCATAGGCGTCTCAATTCAACTGATACAAAACTGTTTTGATCATGAGAAACAACTCTTTCTCAAGTAACAACAACAAACAAATAATGCTAATGAAATTTTGACCGTTAATGAATAAAATTTATGCAATAAAGGTCACGCGATATTCAAATTTTCAGACAATCAGTGAGGTTTTGAAAATGCTCGTTGAGAATCAATAAAATAAAATAAAATTAACTTAGCTGGAATTCGGATGGTCCAAAAAATTTCGACTCCGACTCAACGACCCAGAAATTTCAGCCAAGACGAACTCCTGCACGAATTCACCAGATGACCATCAACAACAACAACAAATTTTGCATTAACTAACTATTTCCACGCGCTTATTTATACTAAATCAAGGTCAGAACTTGACTTCCTGCCCCTTCTCCTGCCCCTTTATGTATTTTGTAGAACAAAGTTATTCGCAAAAAATTACGAAAAAAGCACAAAATTCCGTAATAAAAAATAAAAAAAATTTTTTTAAATACCCTTTTTTGTGAACATTAGTTTTAAGAAAAAAACTCAACATATTTTGTTTTCTTATGTACTTGATTAAATACTTACTCTAATATACGTGCATTCTAGAAAATATGTATAACTAGAAATCTAGTAATAATTACTGAAATTCCAGTTATCGTAACTATATTCAATTTGACTATATTTTATAGTTCGTTTTTTAGTCAACTTAAAATTTCTAGTCAAACTAAAAAGACTGTAATAATAACTCGATCACACTTGTTGAAAAAATTGTTAAAATTCCTGACTGATTTGGTACTCAGATTCATATGATATCATTAAACCCAATGTAAACTCGTCATTAAGAAGAGTAAAATAAAATGGAAGGAAAATGGAAAAATTAAGAAGAGTCAAATAAAATGGTCAATTTTCAAAAGTGGTTTAACAAAAAACTACTGGTCAAAACTTGTTGCAATTTTCACTAGTTGTTCTTTCTACATCGAAATAAAAATATAGATTATATAAAAAATGAGACATATCGTGATGGCGCTGGTGTTTCTCTATGATCGTTTGGGAAAAAATGCCCTCAGTGCGGGAAATGCCCTGACCGCTGTATCTGACTAAAATAAAAAAACAAATGATATTTAGATTCTTCAGATGTGTAAAAAGAACATGACATTGCAGTTCTATTATCTGCAATAAAAAAGATTGGTTTCGAGAAAACGCGTTTGAAGTTTAAGTGTGGCACGATTGACCGTGAGTTTTGCCGTGCAATACGCTAGAAAAACTGCTATAACTTTTCCATTTTTTTGAAATTTAAGTTGATATTTTGAATTATCATTCTAGATATATCAAATAATTTATTTATAAAAACAAAAAATATTCGATATTTTGACCCCGAAAAGAAAATAAATCCCGTTGATTGAGTTACGTGATAGCTTTAGACCAATCTTAGTGTGTGTATTCCATCAGAGTTCTGAAAGAAAATCTGAGTACTAATCGTATAAGTATACGATATCATACATCAGGGCATTTTTCAAAAGAAAAAAAAATGGCTTTCTACAATAATGCATTATCGCCATTTATGCCCGACCATCCATTTGACTTTTTATCTTTCATCGATCTTTTTTCGTCTCACTAAATCAAACAAAATTGCATTGGAAACAATCAGAAACCAAATAAAAAGATTAAAATAACTACGCAACATCACCCTAGTGGAACATACACTTACGATTTTCGTCAGAAATTACCAGTAAACCATCAGAAACCATCAGTGCAAAACTTTGAACAACATTTAAAGACAACACAATTATTTTATATGTGTTAAAGCTTATAAACCAAATTTGATTAGAAATTATTGTTACTAATATTATGTTTACAAATTACTTAAAATTTTATCATAATCTAATATTTATTACAGCTGAAAAAGGTTCACTCATGGTCGGCCCAAATTCTTTTACAGAAACCTGCACCGTGAAAATCTGGACATGTGTGCTGATTATGGCGGATTTTTTTTCTAGCTATATGCTATACCTGCGCAAAGTCTCTCTAATATCTTAATATATTTCTTTGATAAATGAATAAATGTTAGATTTTGTATATGTTAGATGAAAAAATTTAAATTCAAGTAAAATAAGCAATATACAATTTTGAACTGACAGAATCTATTAGAAAGCATCAGTAGACTGTTAGAAGAACGATCGCTAGGGCATGTAAATATGAAGATAATTACGTGATAAAATATAACGTTTATTGTATACATATCGGTGGATATCAGTGGGAAGCTAGGTTATGCATGTTTGCTCTTGGACTGTCAATGTATTTCAAAATGATATTGATACACAAATTTTGTAATTGTTTTTCCAGCAGTTTAACTTGTTCTCGTTGCCATTAAAAATTAATAAATATAATAATAAAATATTTATTTAATGATTTTAATAATTGTTTTGTTTTTGTTTTCACTATGTATTTTATAAAACCGACGGTAGCGACCTCAAGCAGAGTTTGTATAAGCAATTGGTCAAACGCTGTGTTGAAGTGCGTAGTGGCAAGCCTGAACCTCTTTCTTTCTCTTTTTCAGTCATTGTCTCTCTTTCTGTCTCTCTCTTACTTTCTCTTTGTTTCGCAAAGTTAAAGGCGAAATCTTATTGGTGCGAATGGTTTGGATTGCTATACCTATACGGGATAATCTAAAAGAAGACTAAGCAGGTGGAAGGGGAATCGAAGGTTTACAGCCGCATGATTCGGGACAGTCTCGTCTGAGTGAGGTCGGAGTTTGGCGTGTTAAACGATACAAGTTTCGTTGTCTCATCGATCAGTTAAATCGGCCGGACGTACATCTTTGCTGGTAAATACTCGGGAGAACGTGACGCGGTTTTGGATGATGACCGCGGTGAAAGTCGTCTTGATACGGCGCACGCGATTCTGCCGTGTCGGCTGACTGTTTTGGTTGCTCGTGTACTTGCACTTGGTTTTCAATTGACAAGTGAATGGCAATAACCTGAGAAACAACATGGGCGACAGAACAGACTCGGACTTTGAGTTTTTGGTACCACCGGAGGCGCCTGTCTTCGAGCCCACCGCCGAAGAGTTCCTGGACCCACTCGCTTATATTGCTAAAATTCGCCCGGTCGCTGAGAAGTCGGGAATTTGCAAGATCAAACCACCACCGGTGAGCATTCGCAAACACCCACGCGACCAGATGTTTTTTTTTCTTTGTGAAAATGGCCGTCAAACAATTTTCTTTAAACGAAAAAATATCAACATTTTGGTAACGGTGCAAAATGTTTAGCGTAGCAGTTATTCGAATTAAAATCTGTGCAAAATTTGTGTACGCAAAGTTGCATAAGGATGATTTACGAGGGCATGTTGATACATGAAAAATCAAAAGCCAAGTTGCGACGCTTTTTCACTATTGCTCGTTTTCTGCTTGTCGCATTTTCTTTTTTTTTTTTTTTTGTTCAATTTTGTTCAACTGTGTTGTGGCCTCACGTCACTATTACGTGACAACAAATATACAGCGGCCTTTTTATTTCTTCTTACCTCGTAGTTACGGGAAAAGTGGTCGGATAATTTTGTGTAATGGCGTCAGTATAAGATAACTTTAATTTTCTTCTTAGCGCGTCACGGATTTTGACGCCTTATATATTGTCACAACGTTTTGTTATTGTTATAAACAGTAAATAATACTGCCCTTCCTTAATGAAAATTGAACTTTTTACCATAATTTATATCTACTGTTTTCTCTGTTTTCTGAATAGATGAACTTTCATCTGAAAATGAAAATCATAATCCAAACAATAACAAAAATTAAAATTGTAAACAAAAAACGTCATAATAGATTAAAATAAGTCTTGAATTTGGTTTTTCATTTTTTATTATTATTATTTTTTTTTTTATTTTATTTTATTCTAGAGCTTTAAAATTGTGTGAAAATTATTTCATGAGAGGAAGATGGAATTATGATTAGTCGTGACGAATGAAGAGAGACCGCAGATGTTACATCCTTTGTGATTTGTATAGTGGTAAAATTTTGTCAGTTTGAGGAACAAAGTGTTGGAAAATTGATTCAATCCACAATGCCTCAATTGGAATAAGACAATCAAGGATTCGGAAGAAAATTGCATAGTGCAATCGATCATATTTAAAACTCTGATGCATTTTCTTGATAAATTTTTTTTTTTTATGGAATTATGACAGGTTCTTTATTATACAGGAGAGGGTAAATTCCAAATGTAGAAAATGTGTTGAGTTAAAACAAAAAGATTCATGTTTAAACAAAATGGGTATTAAATTACACAACTCAAAAATCGTAACGGTCACCATTACATATTCTTTGAACTATTTAATTAGTTCACATTAAGACACATAAATAAGAACAAACATCATCCGTTACAGTTGAATGTATTATATTTTTATTGCATTTTTTTCATAGAACTGGCAGCCACCTTTTGCTGTAGACGTTGATAAGTTCAAATTTGTACCAAGGATACAGAGATTGAACGAACTGGAGGCCAAAACCAGGATCAAATTGAATTTTCTTGACCAGATTGCAAAATTTTGGGAACTTCAAGGATCGTCGTTGAAAATTCCCCTTGTTGAACGAAAGGCTCTCGATTTGTACTCCCTACACAGAATTGTGACTGATGAAGGTGAGCTGAACTACTGATACAAACGATGATAATAAAATAAAATGAAAGAAAAATATTTTTTGTATTTAATTATTAAATCAGAGACAAATATAAATAATAAGTTGACACAAAAAAGTATATTATTGATCATTGAATTCAGTGCATTATTCAATTATAGGTGGAATTGAAGCGGTGACAAAAGATCGAAAATGGGCAAAGATTGCGAACAAGCTGGGATATCCATCTGGACGAAGTGTCGGAAGTATTTTGAAAAGTCATTATGAAAGGATTTTGTATCCTTTTGATGTATTTAAACAAGGAAAAACTCTACACGATATTGTGAGTAATGAATGTTTATTATTCAGAATAATAAGAAGATAGTTGGTTTGAATAAAAAATTGATGAAAATTGATATTGTTTAAAGAAAATAGAACCAGACTCGGAAGTGAATGAGAAAAAAGACAGAGACTACAAACCTCACGGGATTATTTCACGGCAGCAGATCAAGCCACCAAATGAAAAGTTCTCTCGCCGGTCAAAGCGTTATTCTGGTCAGGATGACAAGTTAGACGCAGCGATAAAGCAAGAAGAATGCAAGGAGGAGTGTGACTCGGACAATGACTGCAAGAAGAACATTTTTGAGAAGGATAAAGAAAACAGCAAGGAACTGAAAAAACTGCAATTTTATGGAGCAGGTCCTAAGATGGCGGGGTTCATTACAAAGGAAACAAAATCGAAGAACAAAACCCGAGGTGTAAAGCTGGTCTACGAATTTGACCCGGTAGAGATTGTGATCCTGGAGGAATCGCGCGGTCTCAAATCTTTTCGATTCCATTGATTTAAATTATTTTTATTTTTCAGCTTGCAAAATATATCTGTCATAACTGTACTCGAGGTGATAATGAGGAAAATATGCTGCTCTGTGATGGCTGCGACGACAGTTACCATACTTTCTGTTTGCTTCCACCTTTGACAGAAATTCCTAAAGGCGATTGGCGGTGTCCAAAATGTGTTGCTGAGGAAGTGTCCAAACCGATGGAAGCATTTGGGTTTGAGCAGGCCCAGAGAGAATACACTTTGCAGCAATTTGGCGAGATGGCTGATCAATTCAAGAGCGATTATTTTAACATGCCTGTCCATGTACGATCACCAATATGATTTAAGGATTACTCAATGAAACGGAAGATAAATCATGTATTGAAGATTTTAATTGTCAAAAAAATGTATTCCAAATCATGTTTGCAGATGGTGCCAACATCACTGGTAGAAAAGGAATTTTGGCGCATAGTATCTTCGATTGATGAAGATGTGACAGTAGAATATGGAGCCGACCTTCATACAATGGATCACGGTTCAGGATTTCCAACCAAAACCAGCGTCAACCTCTTCACCTGTGATCAAGAATATGCAGAGTCTTCATGGAACCTAAATAACCTGCCTGTTCTGCGAAACAGTGTGCTCGGTCACATCAATGCTGACATCAGTGGCATGAAAGTGCCCTGGATGTATGTTGGTATGTGCTTTGCAACCTTCTGCTGGCATAACGAGGACCACTGGAGCTACTCTATTAACTATCTACACTGGGGCGAGCCCAAAACGTGGTACGGAGTTCCAGGTGCAGAAGCTGAGAAGTTTGAAAAATCCATGAAGTCAGCAGCACCAGAGCTCTTTCACAGTCAACCTGATCTTCTGCACCAGCTGGTCACCATCATGAATCCAAACATTTTGACCCATGAAGGTATATATATTTTTTTTTTATGCATTTACTTTATTTGTCTGATCCGATGGCTGTTTTTAAATCAAAATTGTCGTAGGTGTCCCTGTGTTTCGTACAGATCAACACGCTGGAGAATTTGTCGTAACATTCCCAAGAGCTTATCATGCAGGTTTCAATCAAGGTTACAATTTTGCAGAAGCAGTCAACTTTGCACCTGCTGATTGGGTAAATAAATTTGCTGTAAAAACAATATTATTGCATCAAAAACATTTAAAGAAAAAAAGTGAATAGGTCACAATAAAAACGGGAAATATGAAATAATTATATAGATATTAATTGGATTATAAACAAATCGATAATAACAATTTTCACTTTCAGTTAAAAATAGGCAGAGATTGTATAGCACATTACTCTCATCTACGACGATTCTGTGTGTTTTCACATGATGAATTGGTGTGCAAAATGTCACTAGACCCCGATTCACTGGATATTGGTATTGCAATTGCTACTTATCATGATATGTTGCAAATGGTTGATGATGAAAAAAAACTCAGAAAAAATTTGCTCGAATGGGTAAGCTGTTCGCATTTTTTACACAATGATGATTCATTCAAAATTGATGAATACTTTTTTTCATATTTCAATTCAGCACAATTTCTAAAAGAATTTATTATTTTATTTTGAGCAATTTTCTTTATTTCAACATTTATAGACAAAATTATATTTGCATATGAAATCAAACGATTTCAAATCATAAATATTAAAAAACATATGATTGATCATTAAAAAATAAGTAATTAATTCAATATAAGCATACAATTATACAACAAGTCATAAGGAAAATTTCTAAATAATAGAAGTTTCATTTTTAATACTTCTCTTTAGACTTTATAAGACTCTCATTCCTCGAGCACAACTTTGTAACCAATTTGTTGCACAAGTAATAAATAAGACTCAATCTATAAGAGTAAACTTTAGAATGTGGAAAAGTTTAACAAAATGCTGTTTTCTTTCTATCAAACAAAAAAACAAATGGCATTATTTACAGTGGTTATAATATGATCATGTATTGGATTAGAAAAGATACAAGTGAAATTTCAAAATCATTTAAATGCCGATAAGATGACCATTTTTGAAGGCTTGAATTTTTAAATTATCATAAGTTATTTCACAGTGCTATGTGCAACTTCAGAAAACTTAACTTCAGCAATTAATTTCTCAAAAATCATGCTTAAAAAGTGAATACAATTTTTATATATTGTCAAACAAAATATATGCAAATTTGCAACTTCTTGACATTTCTATAAACGTCATAGTACAACCTTGATAATTTCAAATCAGAACGAAATAAAATTCTATTGAATTAAAAGTAAATAGCTTAATTTCATTTAAAAGTACATGAGTAAATATATTAATTTTAAGTAAACATTTATCCATAAAAAAATGTTGATCAGAAACACTGATTTCAAACGTGTTGGAACGTGAAATGAACTCACAAAAATTAACGTATTACTACGATAGGCACCGCTACAATTGTTGCACATCATCAACAATAACGCTTAACAGAAAGAAATAAACAATCCATTCATCTCTATTAATTTTCATCTTATTGGAAAGTTAAGTTGAATAGATTACAGCCGTCATTCCGTGGCGTTGAATATATGTATGTGTATTCGCACACACGCGTTCACCTTAGATTTGCAAGAGCCTGAGCCGATCTTACAAAGTATCGCTTTGGTTCATCAAAAAAGTGCTACCATTCTTGTAAATTTGCTCGCGAGCGTCAAAACAACCAGACAATTAAAGTTTCGTATCTTCACGGTCTTTTTTAGTGTGCGACCAAATTTTCAATCTCTGTAAGTCTGCAAGATTCTGCTCGGTTATATAATAACTCCGCCGATTTTAGGTTATGTTTTTGTATCACACGCAATTACGTAGCTTTACACGATAATTTTATCGGTTTAGTTTTCAACCATTTCATAACTTCAAATGTGTCTTTTTTTATATATCATTATTTTATTTTATATTTTTTCATCTTATCTATTTTACTATTTTTATTTTTTAATATAAAAAATTAATATTTTATTATTATTGAAATGAAAAGTATAATATGTGATCCACAGATTTAATTGGATACTTTAAATTTCCCGCATTTTTATATTATTATCATTACAATTATTATTTTATTTTAGTTTATATAAAAATATAGAATTTTTAGCAAAACGTGTGTTGCTAGGCAAACAGGAGCCAAAATTTGGCAGCTGATTTCATCAGTCCTTCGTAAAATCTTTATTTCTCGTGCAAAAATCGTTAAGCTGATTTGCGTTTCTGTTTCGAGGTTATATCTTTTCGCGTGACTAGAAAGAAACAAATCTGATATTTATTGAAAAGAAATTAGCAAAGGTTTTGTTTATTTTTGATTCATCAGAGGTTAGGATTTAACGAAAAAAGTGATAGGCAGAGGTACAACTTGTATAGACAACAAATTTTCTACTGCAAATATATGTATACAATTTTATTCTTTTTTCTGATTGGTTAAAAATTTTGTGAATTTTTAAATCCAATAAGTGGATTTATAATTTTTTTTTATATTTCAATGTTTTATTTTGCTAAAATTTCACTGCCATTTGAGGTTCAGTTTTAAATTAATTTTTTTTCTTGATTATGTTACACCTTAGGCATAGAATACTTTCTTTCAATCATATTTTTTTTTTTTTTTTTTTTTCAATAAATTTTGAATTACCAAACAAAAATATGATTAAAATATTTTTTTTAAGTACAAGGAAAATTGCACGTATCTGTATTAGTGAAACTTTTGAATTGAGCTTGAGAAAAATTATTTGTTTGTTTGTTTGTTTTTTTTTTTCTTTAAGTTTGAGCGCTTCAATGACAGTCAATAACAGTCAATAACCATGACATTTAGGAGAGATAAAATATATGTTATCTTTAAAAATAAAAAAAAACGTAAAATGAAATATTATTTCAGGGGGTAACAAAGGCAGAATTGGAAGCTTTTGAGTTGCTGCCTGATGACGAGCGTCAGTGCGAAGTTTGCAAGACAACGTGTTTCCTAAGCGCAGTAACATGCTCTTGTCATAGCTCACAACTGGTCTGTTTGCGTCATTTCAAAGACTTATGCGAGTGTCCTCCTGAGAACCACACGTTACGTTATCGGTATACTTTGAACGATTTACCAATCATGCTGCAGAAACTCAAACTCAAAGCCGAATCGTTTGATTCATGGGCTACAAAAGTCAAAGAAGCCATGGACCCAAAAGGGGATAAGATTGAACTCAATGAGCTTAAGGAATTGCTTAACGAAGCTGAGATCAAAAAGTTTCCTGAAAGTGAATTGCTCACTGCTCTCACGACTGCGGTTCAGGATGCAGAAAAATGTGCCAGTGTTGCACAGCAATTACTTAACAATAAACAACGTACTAGGTTAGTTTAATTTCGAATTATTTATTTATTAATAACTATTAGATACGTCTAACTATTTAATACGTCTAACTATTAGTCGTATTAGGGATAATTCATAGTGTGTGTTTTTGGATATATTTCACAAAATACATTTAACGATTCTTTGCAATCATATTCGTTGGATATATTTTGTATAATATTTAAATCGTTATTTTTTGCACAGGATCTTAACGCGTTTTTTGAAAACATCGACCCTCATTTATAGACTTAAGGAGAGACAAATATAATAGAAGGGCCGAATGCAATAACGGAACTAGCTCGCGAAAAACCTTTCTTCAAATCGAGAAAGTATCCTTATTTCGATATACTCTAAGCGGCAAAGTTGTTTGTTAGAATCTAAAGAACAAATCGAAAAAGACATTTCGATCGCTAGCCTTATCATTGCATCTGGCCCTTTAATTTAAGATTTACATATTAGTAGGGATGAGGATAAGTTTGAGAACATTTGTTTGTTGGTTTCTTCAATGTTGTTAATATGAAAACTTACTTGTAGGACCAGACAGTCGGTGGATACAAAATACAAACTTACAGTAGAAGAATTGACTCTGTTTTACAAAGAGATAACAAATTTGCATTGCGAGCTAAAGGAATCTGATGGCGTGAAATATATTTTGGATCAAGTAATACAGTTTCAAAAGGATGCTGAAGACCTCGAAAAATCTGACATCGATTCATGTGATTTTGAAAAGCTTGAACAATGCATTGACTTTGGTGACTCTATTTGTATCGAACTTCCACCATTAGTAAAGTTGAAACAGGTAGATATGTTTTCAAAGCCAAATTAAAAAACTTGAATCAATGAAATTCATTCAACGGACTGTTGTTTTTTAATTACAGAAATTATCACAAATTCAATGGTTGGACGAATACAAAACTCTGCAAGAAGAGCCAAAATCTGCCAGTCGTGAGGATATTGCAAGCTTGATTGAGAAAGGAATGTCGGTGACACCACACTCATTGATCGAGGCAAAGTTATCAAAATTGCAAATGTTAATTCTAAGCATTGAAACGTGGGAGGAAAAAGCGAAAAGTTTCCTCCAATCAAAAACACGACAAAGTATTGACACAGTTGAGACTATTATACAGGAGGCGGACAATATTAATGCATATCTTCCAGACCTCGAGATACTGCAGGATATTTTGACAAAAGCCAAAAACTGGTGCAAAACCGTCGAGGAAGTGCAGGCAAGGGATAATATCCCTTATTATGACACATACGACGACTTGGTGCGGAAAGGTAGAAATATTCCATTGCATTTGGATACGTTGCCGATCTTGGAATCAATATTGTCGCAAGCAAAGGTGTGGAAGGAACGAACAGCGAGAACGTTTTTGCGTAAAAATTCACATTACACTTTGATGGAGGCGTTATCACCGCGCATTGGAGTTGGAGTCCAAGCTATGAAGGCTAAGAGAAACAAGGGAGACGAGACAAGCATAGGTGCGGTTGTTGTTTGTGACACAAAGCTTGATGATTCGAGCGATTCCGCTAATGTGGTGGCAGCGTTCAAACTGGCTGAACAACGAGAGATGGAGGCCATGAGAAATCTTAGAGAAAGAAACATCTCTAAAGCTCGAATGGAAGATTCGAAATATTGTGTTTGCAGGAAACCTAGGTTTGGACTCATGTTGCAATGTGAACTGTGTAAAGATTGGTTCCACTGTAAGTTTTTTCCTTGATTTTCTTCAATAATTGACATTTATTTCAAACAAAATTTTAATATAAACATTACATTTGCAGCAAGTTGTATGCCATTGCCGAAAACTGCAAATAAAAATAAGATCCCGCACCCTCAAGAGATGAAATTTTTGTGCCCATGTTGTCTCCGTTCTCGTAGACCTCGTTTAGAAACCATATTAACCTTGCTGGTCAGTCTTCAAAAAATTTCAGTTCGTTTACCTGAAGGAGAAGCTTTGCAGTGTCTTACGGAGAGAGCTATGAATTGGCAGGTAATTGTCGAATAGTCGTAAAATTATATTTATACTTTTTCAAATATCTTGATCATTAACACGAGGTTGGTTGCGGGTGGAAGGGAGTCAACAGAAATTTCAATATACTTAAAATATTTATGAATATTAGTAGTCACATGAAGAAATTGTACTTTATTACTAACATGATAATGATCTAAAGTTAGTTTAGATCCTAATAAACGAATTTGAAGCATTAAACTGTAATTTTAACTAGATGCTTTAAATCAACTCTAATTTTTAAAGCGGCTTGCTTGTTGTTGGACAAATAAATAATGCATTTTTTAATGAAATCATATCTTTTTTTGATGGTTGTATAGTAACTGCAAATTTTTGAGTCAATGGAATAACTATGCAAAAATTTAACCCATAAAATAATCAATGACATTTAATTTAAATTTTATTTAAAAAAAAACTGAATATTGCGCATCGTACAAAAATTCTTCGCATGCTCGGTACTTGAAAATACTTTCTAAATAATCTGATGAAATTAAAAAATAATTTATTTTAATCTATTTTCGTTCAAAAAATATTGTTTATTTCACGCAATCTTAAACTGGTTAAATTGATGGATTTAAAAACTTAATACAAAATGCGCGACCATATATTTGAAAATTGACGTATTCTTTCAAACAATTGATATAAATCGATTTAATTCGTTAGGTCGATTCGACCTAACACACAGTTATAAGTTCAATCTGCATGTCTGAATGATTTAATTATTACTTGACTACTGACTAAACCGATTGTTTTGCTTTGAGTTTGTGATTCAAAGTTTTTGTGTACTCATTTGTTTTTTAAGGGTAAATTTTATGACACACCCGGTTTTCGAGTTTTATGAATTTTTGTACGAATACATTTTCTTGTGAGTCGTTATGCACCTCAATTTTTATTTCAGTCATGGTAATATTTTGTTACCGTGGGATCTTTTGTACTAATTTTATTCTATTTTTGTATTTTTATTTATAATTAGATTGTACAAATTAAATGTGAGTTTAAATTATACCGATTGTCAAATATTGCTCACGCATAAACTGCGATTTAACACATTTCGTGGTTGTTTCAATCAAAATTTTAAAGAAACTTGTGTCTTAATGTTTTGAAGGTTTTTTTGTTTCATTTAATTTATGTTATATTGTTATCAAAATTTATTATTAATTTCATTCCTTAAGGCATTGTTAAAATTTGCGAGGTTCTTTATGACCAAGTAACTGGCATGTGACCGTGCAATGTTATAAAGTATATTTCTTGATTTTTTAGGAACGAGCTCGACAAGCTTTGGCTACCGATGAAATATCGTCCGCATTTGGCAAGCTATCGGTATTGTCCCGAAGGTTATTGGAGGCTGCAGTTCGCGAAAAAACTGAGAAAATAATTAGCAGTGAATTAAAGAAAGCAGCTAATAATCCAGAATTGCACCAGAGGGTGCAGGCTATAGTCCCTCTGAGTGGTGTCCACTCAGACGATAGTATTATGAGTGGAACGGTAAATTTATTTGAATACATGAGAATTGTTATTATATCAGAATGAAAATTTCAGTTATTTCATATATAAAATTTATTTTTCGCAGGAAGATGACGATGATATTATAGCAATCGATGAAGAAGAACCCTCTTGTAGTACGTTTAATACAAATGAGCATACATATTCTTATGGTAAACATCATTTGTGAAATTATAATTATGATGAAATTTTGTTGAAATATAATATTGTGTCTAGTCTCATTTATTCACTTAAATGAAACTAAACGAAAACTCTTTACGTTATGTTCATACCAAATTTTGTCATAAAATTCACATTTGCTATTTGTTACATGTTTTGTAACAAAATTTATCTAAGCTTTGCTATCAGATTATCAATATGATGGCGAATTTGATTCGAACTTTATCATTTTCTGTTTAATTATTTTCAGTTTCCAAATTGCAATCAAAATCGCAAAACCAAAACAACGATAACATTGTTAATCTGTCAGAACATGCAAGAATAAGACTTGAAGAGTTGATGATGGAAGGCGATTTACTTGAAATTGCACTCGCTGAAACTCAACACATCTGGCTGATTCTGAGCCACACCAGCAACAGCAACAGTGTTCGCAAATACGGCAATTTGAAAGATAATCAATCTAACAATTCAATCATTGATGTCAAGGATGCCAAAAAACGTGGTCGTAAACGAAAATCAGATGATTTTCCTGAAACTAAAAATCCTGTTGGCAGACCCAAGTTGGATGATAAAACGTTGATGAAACGAAAAAGTTTGAACAACAAAACCGAAAACAACAAACCACCTGGACAGATCAAACGTGGGCCGAGAAAGGTATGATTTTTATATATAGGTATTTAAAACAAAAATTTTTAAATGTTTTGCAATCCATGATACCAACTAAGTAATTTTAGATCAAAAAAGAAGAAGATGGACCAAAAAAACGAAGTATAGGGAATAGAAAAAAAACTAAACAAGACAGTACATCAGACGAAGAAGAAGATTGTGCAGCAGAAAATTGTCTTCGACCAAGTGGTAAGAAAGAACAATTTGCTGTAAATGTTAACTTGCTGGAATTGATGCAATTATTTGTTCTTAAACATTGACTAAATACGTTGAATATTTTAGGTCACGAGGTCGATTGGGTTCAATGCGATGGCGGTTGCGATGCATGGTTCCACATGCATTGTGTCGGTCTAGACCGCACCGAACTCGCTGAAGAGGATGATTATATTTGTAGCAATTGTCAAGACTCTGATCAAACATCCACGGTACGAAAAAGTATATGAATTATTACAAAAACAGCCAACTTATAATTTGTGCAAAGGCGCACGCAAACAGCAAATGCAAAATAAGCACGGTTTCTTCCGATTGAATGAATCAAGCCAATTCTGTATCCTTGTTAAATTGCCTGGACTTGTCCCACCTTTATCGATGTTCAAGTGCATTGTTGCATGCGACCGCTTGTTCAGTTTTTGGCTGGCTTTCTTGATGGAATTAAAAAGCATTAGTTAATCGCGACTTACCGTAGACATAAGGACTATTTGTACATACATATACATACACACGTATATAAATAGAAAAGTATATATTTTTTGTACAAAATTCGATTACATTTTTTCATAAATTTCGCAAATGAAGGCAACTATCCTTTCATAAATAATAATTATTTCATTTTTTTTGTTACTTTTCTCTATCATATTGCATATTCGAGTTTGTATAAATTGACTTTTTATTCATTAAATTTCATCGCTAATTTTGGACTTTCGTGGAACACAGCTGCACATGAAATAGTTAGACTTCCTTAGCTGATCTAAACGTTTTTGTATAAATTATGTCATTTGAAGCACGCACTGTTCATGTTTCCAAATAGTTTGAATCAAGAATTTTGAAATGAAAGAAAAAAAACAATCGTTTGTCTTTTGTTTTGACGTACAGTCAGTGCCAGAGCAAGTGGCAGAATCGCTTGGCTTGGACACGCTTCTGTCGCTGTCCCAAACTGAGACAGCTTGTCAAGAAATCGACTCTGAAGTGGACATCCAGGAACCGCGTTCCGTCGTCAAAACTTGTTAATCAGGTCAATTCTGACGATTCATATTTCTTTTCCTTGTTTCAAATTCAACTTTAACTTTTTTTTTAAAGCAAAGTGAAATGAATGAGTTCTTTTCCGAACCGGTCTTATACAGAAATTGATTGCTTTCAGTTTTAATTTATAACTTTGATGAGATCAGAATATAGGTTGTCTTTTTATGCATCGTGATAACGAAAACGAACCGCTTATCTCACTTTGCTAACAAAAGAGGTTCAGTCCAGCTTAATTCACAGTAGAAATAGTTTATAACAACTTATTGAAGGTATCTACGTGTAAGAATAAATGAAAAACTTTTCCTAATTTTTAGGCGTTGCGTATTTGTACATAAATTTACATTCACATAACTAAAATTATATAAAGTACATACATTTGTAGAACAATAATATGTTTGGAATAAGATTCAATTTTTTATAAAGTTGGGTTAAACGTTCGCCAGCGCGCATTATGTTTAAGGAGTATTCGTGTTTTTGACTTTTGTATTTTTTCACGATAGAAGAATTTTGTTTTAATGAATTTTAAACAAATTGTCGAATATAATTCGATAGTATTTAAAATGATGCATTTATAACAATTGTCAAACAAAAATTTATTTTTCAGTTTTTCATGGCCAAAATTTCCAGTTGATTGATGAAAACATTATGAGCAATTAAAATAAAATTGTTTTAATTTATTTTATTATGATTATTATAATGATTATAATTAATGATGACGATGATGATAATGATGATGATGATTTTTATTACTATTACTATTATTATTATTATTATGATTATTATTATTATTATTATTATTATTATTATTATTATTATTATTATTATTATTATTATTATTATTATTATATCCCTGACATTCACTAGTTTCAAACTGAATTTAAATACAAGAAAAGTTGAATGAATTGAAAAAAAGTTAAACGACTGAAAAATTATTATATAATAAAGTTATTCACGAAACACAAGTTTATTACTTGCAAATTCGAAAATATTCGAAAGCAATTCAAAATGCTTTCATTCTTGCTTTAAAAATCAACTTTTTATTTAATTCACAAATCCTAATTTTCATAACAATTTCAGAATTATTTTATATAGACTTAATTTTAAGTTCACCGAAATTTCGCTAATTTATATTAATTTACATTAAACGACAACAATGAATTGACTGAAAAGTCATGAGCTTCTCTTATCAGGACCTAAATATTTTCTTATGTACATAAATATAATGAGAAGAATTCTTCATTTCAATGTAATAAAATTATATCCTTACACTGTTCTGAAAAAACGCAGCACCTTTTTTTATCGAAATAGGAAGCTAAGACGTTGAATCAAAAATATTTGTACAAAAAAATAGAATGATTTGTTTGAAGTTTAAATCAGTGGATGGAATATGTTTTCATGAAAATCAAACGTTTCATTTAAGAAAAATAAGAATTAATTTTTTCTGAAAAAAGCTTGATTCAATAAAAATGTAAAATTTTAAGTTAAAAAGAAAGTTGTTAAAAATATATATGTAATTACAATACCATTTGACACTTTTTGGCAAAAAAAAAAAAAAACATTTTATTTCGGCTGGTACTTTAATTCATATTTTATTTATAATTAAGAAACGCTAAAAAAATGTTCGTAGGTCTGGAATAAAAAATTCATCGACTAGTGTTTTTTTTACTCAAAAACTGGTAGTAAGTGTACTGTTTTTTTTATGTTACATCCATTCGTTTCTACATCTTAACTGCTTGGGATATAGGGAAAACCCAGTTCAAGAAATAATCTGTACTGAGACAGATGCTTTAACCATTCAAATTTGGATAACCGTGTGAAAAGTGGTCACCCCATCCGAGTAGCGCTAAAGCTGGCACTCCAACCAACATCCCAAAGCGTTGGTTTATTTCATTATTATTATCATTATTATTATTTTTATTATCATTATTATTATTATCATTACTATTATTATTATTATTATTATTATTATTAATATTATTATTATTATTACTATAAATATTGTTATTATAATTGTCATTTTGGACGTTGACTTACATATGTTGCAACGATAGTTTTTACAATACCACCAAAGATGTTTGCAATATAACAACATGATAAAAAAACTTTGTTTAGAATCCATTAAAACAAAATTCAAAAGATTTACAGAAAAATGGAAATCACTTTAGAATGACTTTGTTTCTTTTGCTGCGTTCCTCAAAAATTTAAAGTTTTCGATGTAACAGATAATTTGCACAGAAATACATGATTGAAATGATATTTCACGTTTCGAATTCTTGATTATTTACAATGACATTAGGTAAAGATATTATGCAATTAATGGAACCATAGAATAGCAAAAACTGCGTTTAATATAATATTCTGACTTTTTCGAAAAACTTGTTATTATCCACGACAACCAAATGCATATGTTGGGATACGTGTTTCGTTTATAACAGGCTGTGAAATGAAGCTACAAAGTCGACGGAACAAAGCACGTATTATATTTTTCTATAAACGAACTCGCATATACGTATATCAAATCTCTTTTCGGATCGAGTTTCTTATCAATGTTTTTATTTGTAATATATTTCTCTTCTTGTTTTTTTTTAGTTGTATGAGAATTTTCATTCCGAGAAAGATCTGCGATCGATTAAGAGGGCAACGTTTCTTTTAAATTCTTTTTTCTTCTTCACGTGTTTACAATTATAATATCAAGCACATTGATGTCTGATAAAATTTGATCATTATCGAACTTTTTGAGACATGTTTTCCTTTATAATTTATTGTTGTTATTATTTATTTATTTTTTGTAACACTTAAGTTTAATTGTTGGAAAGATTCTTTGATAAAATAATTCTACTCTACACATAATGTATATTAAATAGAGATGAATTACATATTCGAGGACAAGGTGTAAATGCTTATAATTATATATACACACAAAGTCATGACATATATTTATGGAATCTAATTACAAGTTTTAGTATATGTGGTAGTTATGAGAGGATATAAGAAATGGTTTGAAATTTTTCCAGATGTGAAAGACTTTTTTCGAAGATTATAAAATAATAAATATATTATACATATATACAGATATGGCATTAAGTATAGGGTTGTCCGTTTTATTCTGCATCAATCCTTTTTGGCGACTTGCAAATTGTGAGTGCATAATACGAAAAAATTGTTAGAACTACCGTTAGAATGCACTGAAAACATGAAATTTTATAATTTCAATACTAATAAAAACTATAATGATACAACTGTGACTATATTTTATCCGAGATAAAAATGGTGGTTTTTTATTCAATATGAGAATGTTTTTTTTAAGGCGATAAATGAGGGTCGGTGTTTTTATTTGCAAAAATTACATTATCTAAATTTATTTATGTTGACTTATTTTTGTTAATTATTCATCTAGATCGATTATTGTTTGTTTTCAAGTTAACTCATCGTGCCGGATAAATTGCAAGAATCTATAGGTGTGAGGAGTGTGGAAAAATATATGTTTGTTTAGTGGCGCCACTGTAAAAGCATTGGCGTGCAAGCGATTCGTTTGTTTGTGTTATGTTAATGAGTTTCAGGGGGAATACTCTATTCAGCACGATGAATTAAAAAATGTGCTTTTGATTCTAATTATCTACATATCTATTTTTTGATTTCTGCATATTAAAAAATTTTAAAAATGTGATATATTATTCTTCATATATTGAAAAAATTTAAGTTTTGTTTCTGATTATTATCATTATCCAATATTAACCCTTCGTCGGCATACCAAGGTGCCTCAACACCCAACGCGTTTTTAAATAAAATATTAATGGCAGAAATTCAATATTTTATATCTGTCATCATAATAATACATTCATTTGAATTCTCGTTTAAACACGTTCGATGCGCCAGAACATTCAGAGTATGTGCACAACTGTGACACAGCCACTGAAAGGTGAACTAGGATGTTGAGGTACACTAGTCTAAAAATGTTTCTTACAACAAATCAAAAAACACAATATATGCTTTCTTTTCATTTAAGGTAATGTGGAACCAAGAGTTTCTGACATTACAGATTTGTTTAATATGAATCAACAATCAAATTGCAAATTAATTTAACGAGAAGAGCGCGATTTTCTCATTTATTTTAGTCATTTTTATACAACAAATTTGAAGTTTTATTATAATTTGTTGAAGATAAATGGTACCAAGTTTTTGAGGTGAAGGTTGACAGTAGGTCCCATTTTTTGTTTACATTAATTATTCAAAAATTGTATCAAATTGTGCTAAATATTCTCTTATTATTTCGGAATCTCTTTTCGGTTTTTTAAAATACCATGATTGCTGCAGTCTTTATTAACTAAGTCCATAACTCTGTGGCAGCAGATTTCATACATCACCTTAAGGTGATATCATTTTAGGACATTTTGTCTCTCTCGCGCAATTTAGTTATTTTCTGATTCATTATTTTTTGACAAATATTAAAAAAAAAAACATTTTCGTTAGAGGGTTTTGAATGTCTTGGGAGAAATTGTTGACTGCAACAGAATCAATTTTTATTGTATATTGTTGACAAATTGCTGAAACAAAAATTATTTGTTTAACAAATTTTTTTGTCAAATAAATAATCTAGAGACAAAATGTCCCTATGGTATTCTACCTTAAAACGGCGCAGATTTCAAATAAATAAAAATTCAAAAAGTTATCCTAATTTTGACGAAACACGTTCATTGAGATTTTTCAAATATTTACGATTCTCATAAACTAATTCTTAACTAACATTAATGAATGTTAAAGACAGACATTACAACGAAAAATATGCACAAAGAATATTTGTAGTAATATCTAGCCATGATTAAACGCTTGAGGTGTCTGGACATCCAAGTGTGCTGATTTTAGTCACCGTGTATATGTGCATGTAAGGAAGAAGGGTTAAGGTAGTTGTATATTTAACTCATAATAGTCAGTTTTTTTAATAAAATTCTTATATGTCATTGCTTGTTTTATGAAATATTCAGATTCAAAGTTGGCCAAATAAAATATTCGAGTTTGACAAAATTTTTTTATTATTTCTTTATATAATCTTGAAGCCAAAAATCACAGTTTATTTAAAAACTGATGAATGATTTTTTTTATTGAGAATGATAGCTGCAATGAAAAATGTGATATTTTCCATAGTTTTTCTAAAATTTGAAAATTGAAAATTGAAATAATCAGTGCTTATAGCACAATCGAGTCATCGCTAAGCCTGATTGGTCAGGCTTAAAGTCAGACCGCGTAAAGTGTGGCTAAAAAGTTTTTTTTCTATTAGGTTTAAACAAATGTTTCGCTATATTTTTAATTTCAGCAGTTTTAAATTGATTAAAACATTTGATTATTAATTTTATGTTTTTGGATATTAATTTTATTACAAAAATAAGATTACAAAAAGGCGAAGTTGAAGACCTGATCAGGACAAATCATGTCACATTGTGGCACAATTTTTATTTACACTAGGCTTCAAGCGCGTGCCTACTTTTTGTTTTAATTTTCAAAAGGTTACATGACAAACTGTCATTTATTCCAAAATTTTCAAATTCTACCCGTCAATCAATCAGAAATTGAATAAACCGAGGACAAATAACTACAACTTCAGGCGACCACGGCTTTTTTTTAGATGGACTAGTAATGTCGAGCGCGCGAAGCGCGCTCTCCCCCATCAGATTTTGAAATTTTACAAAATGAATTTAAATACCACGGCGCGCGCTGCGCGCGCGCCTTCGTTTCGATTCCCGGTTTTCCT
>JAQQRF010000872.1:0-23510 GCA_030523145.1 Trissolcus brochymenae
ATTGTCAATATAATTCTAATGCAATGACAATATATTGTACGTAATGAAAGGTAATTATATTGTTATTATATGGTCAATAGATTATCTTTTTTACAAGGGGAAACGGACTTTTGGCATTTTGATTTTGAGTTATTGTTTATATTTTAATATAAAATCTGCCTGAAAATCAAAACTATAAAGTTTATGCTGACAACTACTTTTATTCAATTAGTCTCTTCGAGGCCCTCAGAAAACGTGGCATTTTTTATACAGTCACGATCCGCAGTAACCGAATTGAAGATTGCGATTTAAGACCCGAAACACTTGAAAGCCGAAGGCCGAGGATCGTATGATTGGTGCACTGAAACATCGACAAATAGTGCGTTAGTATGTTAGTTTGATAGTAAAAGTATAACGTTTGACACACATAAGCGTCGATCCAATCGATGAATGCCAATGTTTCAGTTCAGCAGAGAAAAATTTCGTGTCAGTGCCCAGGCTTCATATAGTTGAACAGTATAATGAGTTCATAGGGACGTAGATCTGATGGACATGCTTTTGGAAATGTATAGGATAAACATATGTTCTGTGAAATGGTAGAGTCGAATTGTTATGTGATGCCTTAATGTTGCCGTAGTAAATTCGTTGCTAATTTATCAGTGACATGAGATTCAGCGAAATGAGAGTGATTGTTTGTATCTCGTGAAACATCATATCCGAATTTTTTTTGAAAGCCGGTAAATATAATGTTCCGCGTAAACGAGGCAGACCTTTAAAAAATCTACCACCCTCACCGATCCGCAGAGATCCGGAAAGAAAAATCACCCCACAACCGATACACGATGTTCTTTATGACGAAATAGAATACTTGCCCGAAATGAACGAAAAGAAAGGTAGAAACTGCCCTGCTACGACCTAAGTCGAGTGTCTAAAATGTAATGTGAAACTCTGCTTTAAATCTAGCAAAAATTGTTTTGTGAATTATCACACTAAAACCGTAAGAACGCAGGAGTAGTTTTGTGTATCAATCTTAAACCAATATTTCGACATTGTTTCTCGATATATTTCAATTCATGTTGTTAATTTTGATATTTTAGAATAGTAGATAATAAATAAACTGTTATTATACGATTCATACAAATACATTGTTAATATTTATGAAATTGGCACAATTTATAAAATATCATCGTTTTTTACCAATGTTGCTTTAAAACATGTTCAGATTTTTGATTTCCTATGAGGAAAAAATCTTTCTAGTAACGTTTTTTTTTTTTCATAAACGAGCTTTCTGAAAACGATTATAACAAAAAAAAAACATTTTTAATACAGTATAAGTAATTCCGGATTGAAAGGGTTAATATAAAATTTTTACATGAATTATGAAAAACTTCATTATCGACAGAACTTTTTTTATTTAAATTTTATTATGTGCATTGTAATTTTTTATATAAGTCCGAGTTTTATTAAGAATCGTAGTAAATTTTGATGCTGTTTTCCTATCCTTGCAGTTAGAAAAGTCCCAGGCAACCGAATATCAAAGTACCTTAACTTTCACATGCAAATGATCTAATAATGTTAGCATCCAGATCCTTAATTAATGTCTGTCAGGTACTTCAGTTTGATTGCCGGATATCTTGTTTTAGCAACAGACAGACCTTGAATCTCGTATTTGTATTTGCGACAGATCATTGACATTTTACTATATTTCCAATATTTGTTCGAGCAAATGTCAAAATAATGGAAGAGTTGATCTTGAATCTGAACTTATAAGGATTTGTATGAACAATGAAACCCAAATATCATTTTTTAACACTATTCACATATCATGTTAAACAACAGGTCAATTCAAACTTTTCGAGGCCATGCGATATAATCGTACCGTCTGTTGATAAAAATATCAAACGGGCTACGAGTTACAGAAAAAAATCTTCTAAAGACTATTGAAAATGCTTCATAGCAATATCATAAAATTTACCAATTATTTTCAATCCTCTTGATTAGTCATCTCGATAATTTTCTATTAATTGTTATAAATTCAAGTTAATAAGTCAGTTTCGCAATAGGAAACCAAGTTTTTAAGTCAGTTTTGTGGCCAAGTGCATACGATTTCGATCTATCCTTTTGAAGAGTTGGCTTCGTTACCTGCCACGTTGAATAGAATTTTCGAGCATAAAGTTTATCAAATTAAAATTTTATCAAATTGTTTAAACTGATTTTTAAATTAAAATTCCAAATTTTCTGATAAAAAACACTGATAAAAAATAAAAACTGCATAATAACGTAACATAAAATGCTCGGTTTCACAATCTGTCTCATATATCCTGAGATATTCGCAAATTGTATTTCTTTCAACATCCCTGTGAAGAAATAATTCAGAAGAAGTTTTAAAGTTTGTTTATACTTCACACGGTACATAGTAACAAAGTCTTTACCTTTCCTTGAATAACTTTTTACGATAAATGCCCAGCTTTGCAAATTTAAAATTGTAACCATGAATTAACGAAGAGCCAATGACCGAAATCAAATTTGCATTGGCTATCATCAAAACAAACGAGATTCATCAAAATCCTTGAATTAAAGCGTTCATTTTGAAGTAAATTTGTCTGCACCTTCTGGCTGTGTATTTTATTGCACATTATTTTCAATTATTACTTTTCTTTTAATGATAAATCTAATTCAGTTGTAATAAAATTTTGTATGCAATGCATTTTTGTACGTCAAATACACTAGACTGATGGTTTTGATAATATTAAATTTTGTAAGATTATACATGAATACATTTGATTAATGAAATAATTGGTTTAGCAGTTGTCGGTTGTAGTTATTGGGCAGTTGACAAGGACAGAAAGGGCTTACGTAGTTTGGCGTAGAATACGTGAGCAGGTCGCCTTGAAGACGCGTAGTCGGCAATATCGACCGAGCCACGTCTCGGCGGAACCTTTTCCGCTGAGTTCACGCCGACCAAAGTCTGGCTCTCGCAGAGCCTGCGTGTCTCGTCCTCTTTCAGCAACTACTTCACGCACGAGCTGTGTAGTTATGTACAGGTGCACCTATCCTTCACAGACACTAGATCTAAAGTACCAGCGGCTACGAGAGAATGTGCGTGCGCTATTTCGCCCGCACTGCTGCGTTCGCGAACGCTCAATCTCATTACAAATTAAACAGTTCGCGCAAGTGCATCGACTTCTCTCTGCCTGTAACAATTTTTTTTTTCGTTTCTTACACATTTTCGTCCACCTCGCGCTTTTTATACAAATTAACGTATTTTCAAATAACTTTTATATTATTTACTTCTCCTTTTGTTGCGATAAAAGAGAAACTAACTCGGTTCTTCGTAAAACGAAAATTGTCAAAAGAAACGAATGGCATACAAATTATTTCGATTATCATGCAGTTGCGAATGCATTTCGTTTTTCTTTATTCAATGAATTCACAACTTTTTTTCAGTTTACATTCTTCTTTGCCCTTTGTATTATATGCAACGAGATAACATGTAATATTGTAAGATTGGTACACATAAGATCAATACTGGATTGTTATTTACAATGAACTAATTGCATGTACACACACTAATATAATATATTATTGTTTTGCTTGAAACGGAGATGTTCCTTATGCTCTGCTCATTAATATGAGCCTGTCTAACTTGGAAGCAGGATATGCTTGTATGCAATTAAGTTAATGCAACAAAGCTAATTCATAATTACAAAATATGAAATTATTGTCCGAGCTGGATGGGAGGCAAATTTCTGAACTCAAAGGATGTATTTCTGATGTATTAAACAAATGAATCGTTAGGTGGGAAAAGGGAAGCTCGAATCATGGTATTAGCGTTGTTTGATTAAAAAAAAGGACTTTCATTAAATTAATGGGCATCGTATAAAAATTGGCAAAAGTAAACGATCTGTACCAGCACGACATCAGAGACGTCAATGGAAAAATGTTTTATACGTCTTTGAAAGTAGCGTTTCTTTCAGAATTATGGTGTCTTAGTTGTCAAACGCTTTATCTCCGTTTCATCTTTATTCTCAGAGCCAGAAAGAATGTTCAAAGTCGAATGCACGTGGTACGAACGTCGCGCAAACTTGTCCGTGATATATATTCGGCCGAATTGTACTCGAGCGCGCACCGGCAAATCAATACCTCATCCTCTTCGCCGTGTAACTTTAGTTCAAGTGTTACGCATACGAAATCTTGTTTTCATTCCAACCTGCATAATTACAGTCCTATTGATGAATTCGACGCTCTTCAAATTCATTTCCCGTTACAGTCCTTCAATTACGCTTCTCTGCGTGTCAATATTAATCACATTTAAGGAGACGAAAGCTTAACGGCACTTGTCTCTTGATCGTAAAATTAAACGTTTGTTTTTTGAAGTAGTGAGAACCCATATCAAGTCAAACCCAAGAGTTAATTTTTTGAAGGCAACTTTAGATAAGCGATGTGTTGCCGAAAATTAATTCAATAGAAACAGTAATAGCCGCCGACTTGAATTTCGTGCAAAGTAAAACGTTTGTACTTTAATTTAGGAAATTCGCCCTTCTGCAAAAACAGCCCGGCAATTACGCTGTAAATTTTGCAGGTTGCGTTCGAAAATCGATCGTTTGAGTGTGCGGGTTTCACGCATTTCCGTCTGATATAGTGCCCTAGAACACAGCCATAACAACGTGCAGCAGCTTACGCCGCAGACAGTCTGGTTGCCGGCTGTTTCCATCGCGCTATATTTTACCTCTGCCTCTGTCTGGCCGAGCATCCAAGAGACCCGGCAGTGCTTTTCTACCACCAT
The DNA here is from genome assembly GCA_030523145.1 of Trissolcus brochymenae. Taxonomy (NCBI): domain Eukaryota; kingdom Metazoa; phylum Arthropoda; class Insecta; order Hymenoptera; family Scelionidae; genus Trissolcus; species Trissolcus brochymenae. Next base: position 4,766 of record JAQQRF010000872.1, read on the forward strand.
CAGCAGTCACCCCATCTTTCAGAGTCTTTATACTCTGCAGCTCTTTGTTATGCCACCATAACGATCCCCGACTCAAATTCGACACTATCTTTGCTCGCGCGAAGATCCGTCAGCAAGTTTTATGTCGTCATTTCGCAAGATGCGTCCGTCTGATATTCGTTGCTAGAACACCCTTTTTCAAACTGGCAATTACTTTTCATCCTTCCCCCCTCAGGGCATCATTTGTGCTATGGCTCCATTTCATGAGATCCGTTCATCTGTAAAAATTGATGCTATGAGTGAATGGATTGGTTTCAGACTCGAGTCTGACTTAATACAGTCTTATACTACTTGCAAAATATTGCCTTTCGTTTAGTGTCCCTCTTGAAGAAAAAAATCCAAGCAATTCAAGACAAGAGTTGGTTCAAAAATGAAATGTTCTAGGTTTGTTTTCGCTTTATTCGTAACCGAAAAATTATACAATTAACTATCGAAACTATTTGTTGTAACTCCGTTAACTATAACACTACAGACTATCGTTGCCTATTGTTACTATATACATCAAAGTTACTATAAAACTTATGGAATTTATAGTTACTACACTGACAAAAAGAACATACCAATTTTTGCTATCTTTTAATTTCACACTTTATATTATAGGTATTATATTATATATTGATCCTATTGATGATAAACACTTTAAATCCTTGAAAACGCTTCAGAAGAGCATTAACGATCAAAAGTCGAGTCATATTTTTGAATGAGTATGTAGCTCATATACATCCCAATTCATAAAGCAGCCGACGAAGTTGTGGAGAATGACTTCAACTATCAAATATGTATTTTTAAAAAATACTTTTTCATAACACCAGCCCGATTTTCATCCTGTAAAAGTGGGACGAAAGTGCTAGTTCCAAAAGAGGTACATTTGCTCTCACAATAATGTTATTGTGTGAATATTTTTTCAAAGCTTGTTCTTAGTTTATCGTAATAGAAAATATTAAAAATTGATATTATTTAAATTTTAATATTAAAAAAAAAATTTAAAGTGCGAAAATTAAAATTAAAATTTCAAAAATTAATAGCTGCTGACAAAACTTAATTAAAGCATTATCGTTTGGGCGCCAAAATATTTGGGCGCCAGACGGTTCAAGCGTCATAATGAAACAAAGTAGGTAACGATTCAAAATAACAAGATTAATTTACTCGGCGATCTTGTTTTTTCCCCAAGCTAAATTAGGGAAAAAATTTCCCTTGCTATTTCCAATGATTAAATGATTTAATGATTTGATATACAGAGTAAATGCAGGTTAACTCTATTGTTCAAAGTTAATATTACAGTTACTAGAAATAATTTACTGAAGTAACTATATTAATTTCTATATATTTTTCTAAACAGAATTATATCTGTGGTGAATTGCAATAACCAGTTAACGTCATAGGGATTGCATATACACTTAACTGGTTATTGCTATTTATCACAGATATAGAAATTGATATGAATATAAATAATGCGTGTACTATTTTTTGGTAAGGGTCCAAGCAGTAGTTTGCGAAACATTCTTAAAAGCGAGTCACAGTCGGAAAAACTTTTATCCGTGTTTATGCTAATGAATGCCATAGTAATCATTATAATTTTACTATACTTCACCTCAAAAGTCAGCAAGTCTACACTTGGAGGTTAAAGAATAGAAATGAACCGGGCGCAATGTTTTATATATTGCATAAAAAAACCTCATGATAGACTTTTAAATCAATTGCTTTCTATTTTAGTTTAGAGGTAGAATTTTAATTTTTTTTCCGCAATTTAGTTTTTTTTCATTCCTGTAAATTATTGCCAAACTGAATCCTCTTTCAGACCACATTTTAAGAATTGATTTTTAAAGCGTTTCAAGCTTTCAAGGTTCATCTCTTCTTCCTTATATTGGTAAAAATCGCAACCTGAATATTTCATTTTTATGCGTCTCCTACTTTTTTAAAGTTAACCGAATTAAATGGAAATAAAAAATATAACAATATAGACATGAATGGACTATTGATGGTTTTTTATTATTCAAAAAGCCCCCACTAAAGAGAATCGATCGAATTGAATGGTGTCTTACAGTAGAGCTAGAATTGTAAGTGTTATACAAATTGTAGCAGGGCAATGATATCCTCGGACTTTACGTAAATATCTCAGGAGGTACGTCTCAAAGGATGAGAAACTTGTCTATTAATAATTGAGTTATGAATAGGCTGATATCATGTTGCGAACTACATTCATGAGATAACTCATAAAAGTTACAACCTAGAGATGAATTGCTTTGAGAATTAAGCGAATAAAATTGCGCTCTGCAAAATTGGTCTATATAGTATAAATTTGCGTTTGTTCATTCATGAAATACTTCACGTGTCTCGGGTGGTCAAAGCCGTTGTAATTTCACGATTAGAGAATGCGAGACGTCGATAAAGGGAAAGCCACGGACGGGTTTTAGCATAAGGGTGCGCGCCTGTACAAACTTTTATGGCCAATGGACGGACTCGCCGCGCGCTGTACCGTTGTAAGCCGCACATTAAGACCTCGTCGCGGCAAAGCACGATTTATGATTTAACACTATTACGAAAGGCTGAATGTCCGCACGAAAAAGCACCGCTAAACACTTACGATTTTGCGTGTATAATAAGCCCCCGCGCAATATCGCCCTCTTTTAAGACTCCCAATGAAGATGAATTTTTCGTTCCAAATTACGATGCCCCGATAAAGTCTATAAATCAGGGATCAAATGGCCGATCATTTTCATCACACATTAATATAGATTATTCGAGGTGGGGTTGATGAAATTTTAATCTACAGAAGGGATTCGAATTTGACAATAAATCTTGATTGGGATAGAGATTTAGAACCAAAATTTAAAAAAAGAAAGAAATGCTATATTAATAAGTGGTGCATAGCTTTTGTTATAGTCAGACTTGATAAAACTTAGACAAATTTAGATGCGACATTTTAAAGTTGTAAAAGTTTGACACTCCGAGGGGCTACGGAAAAATTAACTCATGTCTGTAAAATAACAGCTGTTGAAAGTTAAATAAAACAAGACATTGAGTGAAGATTTATGAACACCCTGCGAATAACCTCTCCCATATTTCAACCGCAAAGAAAATGTTTCGTATGAAAAATTATGTTACTTATATATAATTCTCGTTGAGAATTCATTGTGGGCGAATTTCGTGAGAAAATTGCAAGATTTATAGGTTTTGTCTCAATAAAGTTTTAAACGAATAGTTAATGAATTGCGAACAAAATTATTTATGAAAATTGAGTATAAGCCAGCAACGCATCACTTGATGCATTAAACGAGCGCAATTTCGCGGTCTTCATCATACTTATACAACTGGTAAATTGAAATCATTTCATTTCTATTTTGCTGTTGATTTTTCACATTCAAAATCCTTCTCAAAGATCAATAAGAGAGTTTGAACCAAAACTGAAACAACATGAAAAGTATTAGCAAGCATTCCGATGAAATCTAACCAATTAATGGATTATCAAAATATCGAATTAAATTTCGCGAAATGTAATCGTCCAAGTTCGGTAGCTCGAATATAAACAAAGTAAAGCGGTGTGACAATAGTGATGTTCGTAAGGCTAAATATGTGTAAGACAAAGTGAATTAATAGGTATAGGATTCATAATTAAGATAAGCTTTTCAGTGTCTAAGGTTAGCAGCTAGACAATGTAGTGCGAGAGTGCATTATCACACTGCGATTGTTCGCTTGCATATCGAATTGAATTGTCTTGAAGCCCACCGAATCGTGCGGGGGATTTGTTCGCGGTCACAGGCATTGCAATTAATCATCAGAGGCTTACGTGCAGACCGGCTCATATCAATAACTATAAGATGCATGTATCTCAAAATTCATCCCAGGGAGTTGAGTGAATTTCATCTTCAGTCGAGCCAATGTGTAAACCGATTTTCAGTCAAGACATCATTTGATCAAAAAATCACAAATAAGCACTCAAGTATTCACTGCGCTTTTGCTCACAATATAAAAGAGATTTTTTATCTATAAAAATCTATTATCTTTGTCTTCAGTATATATAAGAGCATCTCTTTCCTTTGTATCGAAGCACTAACCCAATTGTGCCACTGAATTTATTGTATGCAGATTAAGGAACATAATTCATCAAGTTGGAATAATACCAACAAAGTCATTTTGAAAATGTAATATCAACCATTTTATTCTTATAATAATAAATTGCGATCCTAAAATGCACATTAAATTCAGTCATAATGGTATGTTAAATTTGATATTTTCAGTTTGTAACTGATGGGATGATTTTAAAGTTATATTATTAAAATACAAATATCAGAATTATAGAACGTTAAGAAAAAGCATGAACATTTTTACAATCAAATTTTATGAAAAACAAAATATGTTACAAACAAATATAATAGAAATCTTTGTGCAATATTTGAGAATATTCACTCGCTAGTTTTGAAAATAAGAGATTTAGACTTACCAAGAATATACATAGAATTTTATGGAAATCAATTTAATTATCGTAATTTAATATTTTACATATAATTATTTTATTAGAATAGAAAATAAGAATTAAACATAAAACAAAAAATAACATAAACATGAACTTTTGGAATTTTTTTAATTTAGGTGATAAAATTCGATGAATACTTGTTAAAAAGTGATGCGTAATGAAAATTATCATTGAAGAATTAAAGGTTTTTGTGGTACTACTTCAAAACGCTCACAGAGGTAAAATGAAATATCAAGTTTTTAGGAATTTTAGTATAGCTGGATCAAAAGTCATCAGTTGCGCCGAGACTATTGATGTTCTCTAATCATGCACGCGATCGCCTTCGTGTGGAGGCGCAATTGGATGCTCCAATCGTTTGACCTTTTCCAATCAATCGCTATGTCTCAATTTACCAAGAGCTTCGTTGTATTAGGCAATTTTATCAAATAGATACAATCGATCTCGAAATGCACTTCTCTTGTAGATTAAAGTTCAACATGTAACTTTGAAAAAAAGGAAAAATACACATATTTGCCGGCACCAACTGCGATGTACGTATAAAACTTCAATATTAATGTCAACTTGAACGATCGTAAAACATTCTGGATGAAAATGAATTTGTTGATTTAATTAAAAGCAACGTAACGCTGTTTTTATTGCAACATACTTGACTGGAAAATTGATGAAATTAAAATTGCTGAAAGACACTAGTCTATTAGTATTTCGTTAATTAATATTTTAATGCAATATTTTACTTGAAATATTCTCATTAAAATTATAGTTACCTTGTACGCACGTACGTTTTTGATAGCACTAAATTTTAACGAATGCAAGAAATTTTAATGCTTAACTCAGATTTATAGTAAAGTAGAAGTACAAAATAATTACTTGCAACACTTGAATTATTAGTCGCGGAAAAGATATTAAAACATTTCTCAGCTGCAGTAGCGTTTGAAAAAACTGATTTTCTAAACATTTTAAATTGTCTTCCATGGAAATTTCATGTATCTGATATTTCATGAGATTTTGGCCATGTGTTAAAAATTCAGCCATGATATAGACTGTTAACAAACAATTATTATTTTTTTTTCTTTTTTTTTCATTTTGTAAGCGCAAAATAAAGATTGTAGAAGATGAAATTTTGTTTTGTTAAAAAAATCGTCTGAATATTAACAATTTACGTAAAATAACAGGCCCGGGAGGCAAAATTACGCCCCTGAAAAATATTACAGATAAATTTTAATCGAGATTAAAATTCGCTAAATTTCTACGTAAAATGAGAAATGCTAATGTTGTCAAAACAGTGCCCGCTTAGAAAATTTTGAGCGGTACTTTACGCGCTTGAAGATGCTCAAGTGTGTAGGCTTTATTTTAGTGTATCTTTATCGGTTAAATTATTAAATTGTTAAACTATTAAAATTTCGCTTTGCTTTTATTGCTTTACCAGTTTGTATTATTGCAAGAAATTTTTGGAAGAAAGCTTCCTCTTTTCACAAACGAAACCTCACAAGAGTACGTACAGGTGCAATCCCTTTACCTTAACCAAACTTTGCTCCAGGTTGTGACACCGGGTCGGTGCACAACATCTTTCAAATTTATTGCAAATTAACGTTGGATCAACGGAATTGCAATTAAATTCTCCACACGCTCACGTGGTATGCAATATATAATTTTATATTTTATTATATAATATAATTTTATATAACCCGATGTCAATATTGTGAATTGTGTTCACAACACATTTCAACATCGAAAACGTTGACCACAAAGTAGGTTGCGCGAGAGATACCTTTAATTTGCCGAAATAGTTTATCAAGACTACCTCATCGAAAGAGTTGCTTCCGTTTTCTTTTTGCCATTGAATAAAATTATCGTAGACTTTTAGATAACGTGCCTGCGACTTCGCAGGAAGATTGCTCAATTAAATTTCCTCATTGATTGATTCGTATTGTTTACTTACATTTTTTCTTTTATCCCTTTTTTTATTAGATTGAATTTTTTCTTTTCGAAACCATCTAACTTGATCAAAAAATGAGCTTAACCTGCTGAGCACACTAAACAAGTTCATGCAAGTTGTGCAGGTTAGGTAAGATCACAGACAAGGAACTAGTCGACAGCCTAGCGAAAAACGCGGAGCTAGTATCGCATGCGTGTCAGTGCAGAAAACGGTTTCCACGCACTTTAAGCGTACAGAAAGTACTTTCTGTATTATGTATCTGTGCAGAAAGTACTTTCTGCACACTGTTCCTCAATCGCCCATTTTCTGCATGAAATCACGTGCGGAAAGAGGGTACTTTCTTAACACATGTCATGAAAAAATAATTCAACGTATATATTTGAATATATTGAATAGAATATAATAATTTGATAAAAAGGCACTCATCTTGATAAATTGATCACTAAAATTGTGGTCCGTAAGTTGAAAAGCAAGGGAAAGAATCATACCGTTGTATTTCCATTTATATTACAGTCATGGAAGTCTGTGTGATTTTATCCTGTCAACGTATGAGCGGAACAGCGATGCATTTTCATGTAAAATTATTGTAAATTTTGCATTCGCATGATGGATATTCGTCAGCGTGAATCTACTGTTCCCGCGAATGGCATGTGGAAAAAAAAAGTTGTCAAGTAGCTCTAGTTGGGGCAGTACTCTTGCCAAAAATAAATAGCACCATCAAACCGAACAGCTCACAATATCGCACCGCTCAGCGAATGAATGAAAAATTAATAACATGCGAGGCGAAGGTGTGAGCCACGATGAAAATATTTGACGCTCGGGCGTCAATTTTTATTTATCGAGCAGCTCGACCTACATTGCAAAAGCAATTTCCCTTCTCGCTTTGGATCTGAAACCGACGAGCATCTAGACGTTTTTTTTGGCGCGAATAGCGCTTATTATTTGGGTCGTTTGCCGCAGTATTTGACTCGCCAATAAAATCATGCTCGTGATAAATACATAACCAAGTGTTTCACGTAAATTGAACTGCATTTCAAGATTTTTTTTTACTGTTTTTTTCGGTTTCATTATAATTAATTTCATTTTTTACCCGATTTCAATATTCTGCTGGTATTTAACCTGTTAATAATGGTTTCCCAAGAGGAAAGACGGTTTCGTGTTCAAAAGCGCATTATCGATGTTTTTTACTACACCTTTCACGAATATCATTCGATGAAATTTCAAGCTGAAGGCGGGAGCTATACACGCAGTTCAAATTATTTGCCCAACCGGCTGCCATCGATAAATCATTTGCTTTAATGTCAAATAATAAATCGATAAATGATGTATCATGTCTTGACCATATATAATTTAGAATGTGAAATGTAAAAAGAACGCTGTCAGACAATGCAATCTCGAATAGTCAATATTCGCAAAAAGTGCTTAATAGGCAAACGCAGACTTCCCTGAAAAGAGCGAAAAAGAAGGAAACATTTTCTTATTACGAATTTAAAGATGAAATATCATTAGAAATTGAGTGAGATCGAGCGAGTGAGAGAGTATAAAGTTTCACTCGGTGTGCAGTGTCAAAAGAATTACTTTTGATTGAAGATTATAGAAGTAAGTAGATTACAACCACCTTTTTTTCTCTTAATTTAATTTATCGAAACTTTTTTTTTCAAAGAAATTACTACTTTTTTTCTTAAAAATGTGAAATTGTATTTCTAAATCCACACGGAAGAAAATATATTTTCAAATATATTTAAAATATATTTTATGTCTCGTGTATATAGTATGTATATTTTAAATATAAAGCGGCAATATCTTATATAAAATTTATATAATTGTAATATAAAAAAATATGTATTAATTACGAAAAATTTAAAATCTACATATATTTTGATGTATAGTTTCGTCTCCGCGGGGAAAAAAATATAAAATTTTTTTAAACATTCCATTAATATGTTATCGTTATAAAATTGTATCTGTTCCGGAATAAAATGAAATTAATTTTTTTTCTCAAAATTTAAAGGCAAAAAATGCAACATTCTTTCAGCGAATAGAGCTTCTACGAATCTGCCAAATTCATTCTACAATGCCTGACTCATTTTATTCTGTATGAAAATAATGAAAAATGTATGAAAAACAATGGGCTAAAATAATATTCGTTGAAAGCGTTAGTTTTTGGTTTGATCAGATCATACGCGGATTCTCTGATATGGATTGAAATAAAAAACAAGACGAAAAAATAAGCAGTATTATTTGTTGCTTTGCTTTGCGTTGCGAATCGACAAGGATGTTAAATCTGGCAGGTCGGAATACTGGATGTTTTAACTCCGATGCTTACGGTTGCAGAAACGAGAAGAGCGTCGGAACAACTCGCGCGAAGGATAAGCGTCGAAATTGGCAAGCCGCGGAATATTCGAAGTAATCGAAGTGGCGGATCTCGTTAGCTGACTTTACTTCCGGCCGCCATTTTGCACCGACGATTTACGAACGACATCCGTTCTCGCACTTTTTCTCACAGGAATAAAATATATCTTGTTGTCGATTTTCAATCTCATGCTATTTCCTTTACGTCTCAGCGCATTTCTTTCTCGCAACAATGAGCCAAAGTTTGCTGAACTTTGCGAGCCCCGGCGCTTTTATTGCAGAACTGCTACTGGCATTCCGATTCATGTTTTTCGGCTCGCCACCGATTCGATTAGCTCTACTGCGGTCATTTCTAGCCCCACCTCCCATTCGGCTGTATTTTAGTTGTAAACTTTTGGACGAATCGTACCAAAATTGCTCGAGTCATTTTCACATGCAAATTACATGCATTGTTTTTTTGCGTTTTCATTTTTTCCCTAAATTTATCATATTAATAATACTTTCCCCATAAAAAAGCTTAATGCTCATTTTCTTACAAAAAGTAAGACAATATAAATTTTATTATATTATTATTATTTGTTGAATAATTTTAGAGTAATGAATAAGAAAAACTATTAATGTACGATGGATCGTATTAACCGAGGAGAAACTGCTGATATTCGACGTCTACTGCGCTGACTCGTAGCGACCCCTGTTAATTTTGCGTGTCACGCATTTCGATCGAGCGATGCCAAAGCACTGGCTCAGCGACTGGATTTAGATGCCGTCTTACGATCGCAATATTACCCAGCGCCAGCCGGCTCTATTCCTAATTACCTTTTCGGTTGGTACCTGCAATTCCATCCCGAACTTTCATCCCCTTCGTCTAAATGCTATTACTATGCCAAGGCCCATCATTTTCATTGCAGCCCCACGTCAACTGATCAGCAAATCAATAATTCTCAATTGTAATCACTAAGTATTTTGTTATTTTATATTTGCATTTCGCGAATGATAATGTTGATCAATTACTTTCAATTGCAATAATCGTTAAATTATTTATTTAATGTTAAAAGTAAATATTTTTAGCAAACCAATAAAATTGATGATATAAAATCAATCAGTACTAAACATTTTTTGCCAACCGTACGATTTTAACACAAATTGTAGTTTATCATTTTGCAAATATTGGGGTTTGCAACTTTTCTATACATTTTCTTTATTCGCAGCATGTCTATCCAAATCGCAAAACGTCGTTCAGCCGGTCGAAATTTATTGAATACATTGAAATAGATATTTTATATACTCAAAACGATGTATTCGAATACACCCTAAACTTTGTGCTATCTGCGAGACAATCAATTTGATACTTTATTCTCCCTGCCTCTAAAAATAATCTTTTTTTCGTTTACTAAGAGTTCAATTTTTCTTTTTGGTGTGAAATATTTTATTGGAAATAAAGGAAATATAACTCACCAAATTGTAACATTTTTTTATACATTTTAATCAACAAAAAAAAAAAAACGAATTGTTTATGTGAGCGAAGAGTGAACCGAGCAAAAAAAGTAATGGTGTTGATAAAAATGATAATATGAAAGAGAATCAAAAGGGTTGTGGATCCACGTATGTAAGAAATAGTGTGTAGGAGAATAAAAAAAAGAGGATGAAAAGAGAGAGTTAAATGAAACACTGGTGAGGCTAAAGAGATGGTTTGATATTTAGATAGTTAGTTTCAGCTAGTTTTAGTCGCGCTTGAAAAAAGCCAAGGGTCGTTAGCCTAAGACTCAAAGAGTTTCGGCAGATCTCTCTATTAGAGCTCACATCAATTACAGGCTTTCGTTGCTGTGACCTCAACACTTTTCGCTATAGTTTGCAAAACTGTTATGCAACTTTGCTCTAACTTTGGGACAAAAAAATTTAAATCGTTATGAAACTTATTCCCATTACCAACAAACATTTCGGGACACCTTGTATATATTTATGCATTCACTATCTAAAATCCCATGATTTACACGCAGACTATTGTATTTGTCATTTCTGTTTTTTATGAGATTATATGTAATGGAAATAAAAAAGCACAACATTAATATTAAAGAAAAGTTGATTAAATTTTTTTTTCAGTTACACTCATAGTATTACTTAAGCTGCATAATAGAATTTGGGAAAAACATTTATTTATGAAAAAATAATATCCCAGTAACATTTAAATTCTTGTTTGTTAAAACAAAATAAAATTAGTTTTATTTGAATATAAATATTCAGCACCAGAAGATAAATGGTACACTTAAGATTATATTCGAAAGCTTAAAATTATCAGAAAGCGCACTTGAATGAGTTGAATGGCTGCACTCTAACAGGATAGTGTTGCAGTTTTCGGTATACCTTGAATTTGTGCCTTTCTTTTTCAAGATTCGATTATGCATTAAAATTTTACATCCTCTTTTCGCTTTATGAAGTAAATCTTTTTTTTTTGTTATTATTTCTTGTTATTTCTTTGAAAATATTATATTTATATTGAAATAAACAAACTGAACATCATTGAAAAATATTGTATATTATTTTTTTAAGTAAAACTATTAATTGGTGTGCTTTTTGGTATCGAGATAATTTGTTTTTCCAAGTTTTGAGCTACCGGAAGTAAAATTTGGAATAATCTGAACAAATCAACTGAAATTCACGGTTGATTAAAGATGAGCATACTTCGTTTTACAGCTGACAACTGAATAACGCAATTTCCTACATCTTGGATATATTCAATTAAGCTGAAGATATTCAAATATCACAAGATAACCGGATATCACAAGTTTACAAGACGTGCATCAGGTGCTGGCAAGTCTATAGTTGAAAATAAAAAAAATTATGATCAATTTTCAGCATAATTTTCGCGGAGCGTCAAAATATTGAATGATATGTTTCCGTGTATAACAAATTGATACAAAAGAGGGGCCGTGTTCTCCAACTGTCAGGTGCAAATTGAAATATTTTCTTCGGCTCTTATATCCCTCGTCATAAATGTCAAGTCCCTTTGGCTTCTTGTTTACGTAAATGCTTGAGGTGTGCTCTGTTATAAATATTATGGAATAACGCAAAGCATCAAGTTTTGGGAAACATGACATTATACATCCTCTGCCTTGGCGTCGCGCATTATTTCACTATTTTATACAGCCTTTTGGTATTCAAAGCGACTGTTGTTTGTCTTGTTTTGCGACCTTTGAAGGATGTGTTGATGACTTCTGAATTCACTTTGCCAGCTCGATCTTTTCTATATCAAATACATTGTATCTCGTGTTCGATTCTTTTTTCATTTCAGCTTTTGATATTTTCGGAATTCATTCTTGCCTTGACACTTAACATCGTATTTATTTATTTATATTATTTATTAAGGATTTCATATTTTAATTGAAAAAAATGTATACTTCTAAAAAATCTGAAAATGGTGAATTGATTAAGTTTGGATGTAAAACGAGGGATGTAAAAGTATATGAAGAAGGACGAGTCGTTAATATTCGATACATTCAGGGAAGCCGACGTGTACAATCATTTAATCAACGGAACAGCCTCAGTATTTCCTGCAAGTTTTACCTGTCAATAACCATCGGCGCCTTCGTACTACCAAAATCGGCTTAACAGAAGGTAATGGAGGGATTTGATGGTGCAATTTCCGGAGGAGGCTTCGCCGGGAATATTTGTGATTGAGAATTTTGCAACGCTTGCCGTAAATTCCAAAACAGTCGTGTTGATTTGTTGTTTTAAACATGTCGCACAATAAATTCGATTGGTAATTTCTAATGTTTCTGTTCAAGATTTTGGAATTTTCTGAATAATTAACCTTATTTTCTAACTCAACCGAAACTAAATTCAACAGGATCCAAAGCAAGATGAAAGATAGAAATCATTCTTAGCGTTTCAATTAAAATGTTAATTAAAATGTTGTATTTTGAAATGTTTTAAACTCAACAATTTGAGTAAAACTCGTAAAATTATATTAAAAATTGATTTAAAATGTCAGAAATAATTTTCTTAAAAAATAAATAATTTTATTTTCCTATAAAGTTTTTTATTGTATTCAACTTTAGGTTGAAATTGATGATTGGTACAACGATTAACAGGAACATCAAAGCTTACATGTTTCTCATTTTTTGCACTTAGCAATAAAACGCAAATTCCACTGATTTAGGAAAAGCAGAATCTGTTTACTGAAAGTAGATAGGATAAACGAAATGATTTGCATAAATTATTTGTATCTTATTGTTTAAAATTTTTAAGAAACGTCAAAGAAATTTTTTCTTTTGGGTAGGCGAAATCTACTTGCTTAAGGATAAAATTTGACCAAATTTGACTTAAAAACAAAATGCTAGTCCAAAAAATCAGAAACTACCTGGTCAATATGCTAAAATTGTCTTTTTTGCACTCAATGTAGATACACGTGACTATAAAATATTTTTCCTTAACGTCTACTGTACTTAATTAAATCATTTCATTTTTCTGTATTATTTATGCTCCTAATTATACCGCCAGATTTTAATGGTTTGCATAAAAGCATCATTAAAGTGATATTCGCAAACGAACACGGAATATGAAAAAAGTAATATTAATAATTTATAGGGTTTTCATAATGCAAATTGTGAATTGTGAAATGTGAGATTGATTTTTCATCAACAGAAAGATAGAAAAATCAAACCAACGGAAGGCAAATCGAATTTCTTACAAATTTCAGTAAAAAACAATTCGAAATGCGTAGAGACGCGCGTATGCGGTTTGGAGAAAAAAAAATTGACGCAAGTATGATAAGAGTGTGGCGGAACTCTTGAATTACAATGGCGGTCGGTTTCCCGGCGTCGTGCTAACTCTTCAGTCCGTTGTTATATGGCTGCCAATCCTTTCTTTCCCTTTCTAAGGCTTCGTTTAGAGGATGGGGTTATCCACTCGCTACTTTTTCGAGTGGCACGTTTTGCCAACTGCATCAAAGAATTCGAACTTTGGTATGAAAAAAAAAAAAAAAAATAGTCTGACTCTTTGTTGACAACTTTGCGATTCAATTAACCTCCATATGTCTATTGTATTACCGATGTTTTCCATTATTTTTCTTTTCATTCAATTTTTTTTTCTCTTTTTCGCATTTCTTCAAATGACTTGTTCATTTTCGTGCCACAGTTTTCTTTGTCAAATGTGGCTATATCAAAGTGAGAATATTACGCGTTTGAAAAGTTTAATCAAAAGAAACAAAAAATTGATGTTCCAAATATTGTCAAATATTCATAGAGACTTGACATCTAATTTCGAGGTTTAATCTAACAAAAGTGATGTGTATGAACACTTCCCGAGCTTCAAATAACATCTCATTTAATTTTTCTTAATTTTTTTGCTTTCAAACGTATGTGACTCGCGCTATTGAATTTTATTGCTTAGCTTACGCGCAAGACCCAAATATTTTAATCATTGAAAAATATCTGTGCCATATACTCGCGTTTCTATTTTACTCGTTCTTCCGTAAGTTACATAGCGTCTCATTTTATTCATTCCACCTTATCACATATATGAATTAGCATTCAACATTAAACAATTCAATGTGAAAAGCATGTTCTTTTCTTACAACGGTATTACATTTCTCGGATTTTTTTTCAGTTTTTAGAAATTGCTCTAAATTTACAGTCAAAGAACCAATTCAAAAAATGAATGATTAGCGTTATTATTCTAAAAGACGGCTTTTGAACTTTAATTACTCCATTTTGCAACTCGAGTTTTTTGAAAACATACAAAAGACGCAATTAAAATATTTAATATATAGTTTACTGTTTCTTTTTTATTATTTTATTAATGCTATAATGCGTACTGTCTTTATTTGAAAAAGTGATGAATTATGAAAGTAGGTGCAGATTGGTTAATCGTGACGGCGAGGTAATGTGTGACGAACCAATTATTATTAAAATAGATAAAATATATCGTTTTATTAAATCGTAATCATCATTGCAACAAAGTTTGATACTAAATTGATCAAATATTGACTAAATGATAATATTTATAGTCTGCAGTGTACAAAACTATGATAATCCATGTATTTTCTATTTTCTTACAATAGTTTTAGATTTTGGTCGATGTAATGTTTATTTTCACTTTACTCTACACAAAGAATGCAGTCCTATTAAAAGAAATCGATTTTTTTTTCAATATTATGTTGTAAAAAAATTATGTTATCATTTTCAAAAATGATGCTATATATTCATCAAACCGGACAACTCCTGAAAAGACTTTTCACAATAGAGAAAGGTCCCATATAAATAATTTGAACCTCTCAATGGAGAAAGGTCTCGCATACAAAAAAATATACATATATTTAAAACGTTCCGTTGAAAAAGTTCGAAACAGTGGCGATAATTTTTGTTATTATTGGAAGAGTATGGACTCAGGATGCAAACCTACTAATAGAAAGCAATTTGTTCAACGTTATATTATTACAAAATGACACCACAATTACCCCGTATCCGTTGTAAAGTACGGGGTAATTGTAACGGTGAGCCTGTAAGTAATTATAACCTAACAAACATGCGCTGATCATTTAAGACTATTGAATGATTATAAGAAAACTTTAATTTCAATGAAATAAAATTGGAAAATCAAATGAATTTACTAGTGAAGTTCGATCGAAATTATAATGGAGGCATCGTCCGGATGAATTGATATAACTTATTGTAGTTGTGCCTCTGCACGCGAATATACAACACTTTAAAATACCCCTCCAAAGCCAAAACAGGGTTGGTAGCGCCACTGTATGACGGCATTTCCCGCCGCTCTTCTTCTTAATCCTCATTCTTCAAATCTTTTACGATAATTATAAGGAAAAAATGACAGAATGAGGGTTCCCTTTTTTTCGGGGACATGGTGAAATAGGAATAGCCATTCATCCGGACGAGGCCTTCGTTATAATTTCGATCGAACTTCACTAGTAAGTTCGTATGATCTTTCAATTATAACGGAGGTTTCGTCCGGATGAATTGATATAATTTATTGTAGATGTTCAAAGACAGTTTACAATTGCCGTAGTTTGAACAATAAATTTTTTATTTGTGATAACTTTTATCATCGAACGTAGAATTATCTTTTTCTTAGCTAAAGGGGTTTTCTTAATACAATCATCTGAACTTATCGATCTGATTAATCATGTGAAATCTAACGATATCTTAAATAAAACAAAATGGCACTTTTATTAATATGTGATTTAAGTATCTGATGACAATATCGCATTTGCAAACGCTGTGCTATTCACCATCGGTCTGTTATAGAAGCGCGCAAAAATTTGGGATTCGCCCGCCCAACCTGCAACTCGTTTGATGACGTCTACAGGTACACCTTTTTTGGCCGCACTAGATGTACTGGTGACTGGGTACTGGGGTAATGGCACTGGGTACTGTGAGCTGTAAATTTGTCATCAATACCACATTTTTTTAATGTCATTCGGATCCATCTGCTCATAGATTAAACTCCCAGCGGTTTGTGAGGTTACTGCTATTAAAAGCGAGTCGCTATTGGCCGGACGTAATTTTTCACTTTTTCGTAAATACAATTTCAACAAATTTGCTATACATAAACTCTCACAACTAGAAAAAAAAAGTATCTGTTGGATCCGCCCTGGAGCTGAAGTTTTGATTCGGTCCGAAATTCGAATCAGAACTTGATTCTTATTGAACATTATTTGCGATATTTTAATTGTAGCTATTGTCTGACAACGTTGACCTGAACCGAGGGCAAGAAGTAAAACTAATTTTTTTGTAATTGAATCCAAGCTCAGATTTTCATGCGGGCACATTGTTTTTAACGCAATAACTGGTGCCGGATCCCAAATATAGTCGTATCGTGCTTGTGGTGGTTTCGCATTACTTATGCCTTTACAAAAACGTTTGATCAAGGCTTTATTCCCGATTTCAGTATCCGTAATCAAGGAGACCGCCGATCTCGTTGTATTCAACGTCGAAGCGACTTTATAGACTTTACTTTCTCGGCTAGGAATTCTAGTACTTGAGTTATTGATAGCGAGAACACCGAATAATTTCGCGCCTTACAAAAACACCACCACGAACGGAGGGCGCGTATACTGGCGTATCATTGATTCCGTTAAAGACGTAATAATGCTTCTCATGGTGGACTCCGGGACCCTGCGAGACAAAAAAGCCTGCCTGATAACTTCGCTGCTCCCAGGGGACGAGTCTTGTGTGCCGAACGCTTGTTCCTAAGAAGAGCGGAAATCAAATAATTAGCTGATGGAAAATTTATTGGTTCACCTACAATTAACTGTTGGAACAGGAGGAACCACGGCTGCGATGACCACCAGGGGACAATCAACACACCCTAAGCCCTGTCATCAATAATTATCCTAAGAATTCGTGGTCTCCAGCTGGTTGTTGACGCATCCGAAAAAATTTGCAGTACGTAATTTCGCGTTAATATACCGTTCTCTTGAAGTGGATCAGAAAGTACGTTCTTCCACCATTTAAAATTTCTTCCTTTCTTTCTTTAAATAGGGAGGAATCACCATCTTTTTGTCATATGAATTATATAATTGGAGCCTTTGAAATTTCTCTTTTTCAAGATTCCGCGAGTAAAGTAGATCGTACTTTATTGCTGGGCACACCAAAATCAAACTACCGATCATGATAGCGAAATCCATCACTAAACATGATGATTTAGTTGAATACGATTTCAACAATTCGAACAACTTTTCCCTACGTGCGAATGAAACAGTTTGATTCTTAGAGTTGAAAACAAAACTTATGTATTTTCTCTCTATATCCGGTGTTAATTCCAACTTTTTATAATTTATCATAAATCACGACCCGAACAACAAAAAATCGTCTAAATAAACTACAGACTGGAAGCCCTGGGATCTCAATACAGTTACGACCGGACGTATAATTTTTGTAAAGATGTGCGAGGCTATCGAAAGACTGAACGGAAGCGCATGGAATTTGTATATTCTACCTCGCCAACTGAACCGCAAGTATATGCGATGCGCTCTATCTACCGAAACAAGATGATAGGCATCTTCGATGTCCAATGTAGCCATTTTATAATGAGGAAGCATAAGCTGGACAACGACTCTCCAATCTTCCAGCTTAAAATGGGGAGGATTTATAAATTTGTTCAGATCTTTCAAATTAAACACGAACCGCATACCACCAGCTTTCTCTACTAAAAACAATCGCGACAAAAATTGATCAAGAGATGATTCTACCTCTTTTAAGACTCCTTACTCCAGAAGACGCTGAATTTCTAAATCACAAGCAACTGACATTTCTGATGACATGACTGTTTCAGAAATTTCGGGTCTAGGTAGGGGTAAAGTTGTGAACGGAATCTTGTATCCTTGAATGGCCTCCAGAACCATGGTATCCATTGTAATCTCCCTCCAATTATGAATATAATTTTCAAGACGCCCTACCGAACTCATTGAATCCAACGGCGGTGAGTCCTTGAGCGTGACGACGACCTGCACCTGGGACTTTCGATTGGTGAGTTCCCGCGTATCTCATCGCAGTGTTCTTCGAATGCGCAGGAGTTTTCCAGTTTCAATTTGTTGCTTCTCGGGTGCTGATCGAGTGGACTGAAGTCTAGGCTTCGCTGTTGATACTGGCGTTATTACTAACTTATTAGTCGCCGTCACACATGCTGGTGCGTCCTTTAGATCTTCAGCGAACGTATTCCCAAACAACTATTCGTCTATTGGCGCATTATCCGTCACATGCTTCCCGACAAGATTCAGAGTCGGCATTAGAATAGAGGGCCTATGGGACATTTTCTAAAAATAGCGCGGCGTAACTCGGGCGTACAGCGGCAGGCGTGCGGCAGGAAATTTCGGGTGACCGTTTGCGGCCGGAAAATTCGGGTGACTATTTTGTGACGTCAAGGTTTAAGATGGCGTTTTCTGCGTGAAAATTTCGCAACGCTCCGTAAAAACAAAATAATAGAAGTAA
>JAQQRF010000873.1:0-23490 GCA_030523145.1 Trissolcus brochymenae
AAAAATCAAAAAACAATTAGAACACTGTATAATGTAATGTAGCATTACATAACAAATAAAATCAAAAAGTACAAATTCAGCAAAATAACTGTCAAAATTTATTTTTAATGACTCTTGCTTCACAAACTTTATGCCTCATGGAATAAGAAAGGTAATCTTTCTGCAATAAGTATATTCAGCGCAATTTTTTTAATTTCATCAACGGAAAGCACTCCATTATTAAACCATCAAAGATAACATATTCTATTTCGTTGGTACATTCAAATGTACATAATATTTGTCAAATATGTTTTGTAGTTTCGTGTGAATACTATTTTTTCAATTAAAGTTACAGTTTCTGTTAAATGCGTTTGTGGCATAGAAAAATTGGTAGATTCAAATAAATCAGAATAAAACCGTTAACTAAATACAAAATTAATCTATTTTAGTAAAAATATGTCGCAAGTGGCATCTCAACAAATTTACTGCGTCACATTAAACGTCGACTACACCGTCTTCTGCGAGGAAACTTTGGGCTTCTTTTGCGCCAATCCGGGTTGCCTGGTCATAGGAACTGTATACGAGGAATACCACGCGTATCCCTCAGGCAACGACCTAACAAAGTTAATCTGCAACATTTGCTTTAATACTGAACTTTTCAAAATTTGACCAATTTTAACGTGTGAGGTCTGTACATTAGATTTTCTAACTCACGGCAGTCTATCGCAATACTTCGACCCAATCATACTAATAGAATCCATAATAGAAAACCCTAATATAGTAAAAAAAATTTCGTCATTATGTCTCCAATCATTTTTATAATACTTTTCCTTGCAAAAATTACTTATTCATTGTACGACTGCTCGGCACCCCGATCCGAAATCCTACAAATATCACTAAATGAAATAAGAACGTGTAACGTCGATTAACGCGAAATAAACACGACATACACGAATGTGCACCTCTTACAAATATCAGAATACACTATAGCCCATGTGATATATTGCTATATAGAAATAGACAGAATCGTTTCACACTGTGGTATGTGGTCACACGTATCATTTATTCAAGGCGGCTACGCAAAATTTCGAAAACCCATATCTCGAGACGAATATATAAAAATGATATCACTTTTGGTCTCTCAATCCTTGCACAAACCCAGATTTGTTGACATACTCTTTTACACACCGAGCATCCGCGATTATTTTTTCTCGAAGGCCCTTAAAGCAGTTTCTTCAAAGCAGATGTAGATATTGTCGATTTAGACCTCTTCAACTATGTAAACAGTAAATTCGTCTACACTGAAAAACATTTCAGAGCCCAAAATAAGACTTTGTATAAGAATATGCTAACAAAGCGTTGCGATTTAAAACGCAAGGTTCTACAGAATACTCAAACATTGGCATTGACCAACAGCGATGAATTCGCTATGGCATACATGCAACAAAGATGGACAGATGTTAGCAAGAAATACCTGTCTTAACCCCCCAAAACATAACCGCTTTTCTTGCCCCGCGCACTCGAATTTTTAGACGAATTGGCTACGAAATAACTTGCGACAGTATCCCTGATGAGTTTTACGTTAAATGAGGCCTATCCTAAAGCATGATAATTTCAAAAAGTAATCTCAGGAGTACTCCGTTGCGTATATAAATTTAAGCTAGGTGTCATGTCCACGACTTATATTTTATTTATTAATTAATAATTATTTAATTTTAACAATCTAAGACGTTGACCGCGTACACTTGACATTTACCCGTGTCAACGTCCTTACATTGTGCAATATCCTAAATACCGAACAAGGCACCGGCCCGCCGATCGGCCCGCCGATCGGCCCGGTCATTAACACCGCGAATTAGCTGACACCGCGTAGCAACCAATTAATATATAAACACCTTTGTTACCCATAAACATCGTTCAGTCTTGAAGTAGCATCTGACTGTCCTCAAATTGTTCAGCAGAGCTACATGTACGAACAAACAGACTCGATCATCCCCAAATTGTTTGACGACCTGTTGTGCACAAGACAAGTCGCGTTCGAATATAGTCTCTGTTCCGCGCAACGGACTTAGAATAATTCGATATCAATTCTTATTACGAATTCACAGTAGAGTCTACACTCAGTCGGGACCTCTCTCGACACGCAACCGCGTTTTATGTAAAGGATCGACATGTCTACAATAAATCTATTCTTAAAGTTTAAACAATTGTTGTGACTCTACCCGAAAACCTCAGTGCGTGGTGTACTTTCGTAATGAAGGGACATCCCAGCAACTAAATTGGACTTACGGACAGGATTCTTTTAAGCTGAGGTTGTACAAGTGAGAATTCAACTCCGTGCTGTGGACCCAGAACCAGCGAAGGATACCGGACATTAAAACTGAGACACTTAGTGCTTCACGACACGTAAGTATCATTTTATTTTGTTTCCGAATTTAAAAAAAAAATTTAATCACGATGAAAGGTGACTTCTGTTAATTACACTAATTAACGGACCACGAAGTTCTGTATACACAGCCAAGTGACAGCAAGAAAAAAGTTATATTAAAAAATTCGTAGTTAACACGTCAACTTAGTTTAAGCTTAATACTTTAACAATTATTATAATGACTTATTACCTGCACAATAGATATTCCTGTTTTATCCATATGGTATATATTTTAAGGTGAAAAAATATGCTCTTTAAAAATCTTTTGCAGGTTGTTGAAAAAGGATTTAATTCTTAAATCCTTTGATTCTGATTAAAACAAAAATATTTATAAACACAAAATTAAACAATCTTCCAGAATATCTAATCACATTTGTTTGATTTAGATTTGGATTTTGTAAAAAAAATATCAAACAAGGACGAAAATTAGATCACAAATGGTCGAATCAAACTTTCATTAATAAAAAGAAAGTTTTCATCGAACTGCACGTTTTTTTTTCTCCAGCATAATTATTTTCTGTCCACGTTTTGATTTTCATCTTTTATTTTATTCGCTCTAAAACAATATTTTATTTAAACGGGTGGCCCATTTTGAACACAGGCCCATATTACCCCATTCACCCCTATATAACGCGTTCGTTTTTACTTATATGAAAGCTTTCTTAAATAACCCTATAGAAAAAAAAGAAATTATTTCGAAGGGTCAATAAATTTCAAATAGAACTAAAAACCCCATCAAAACCGTAGATATAGAATAAACAATGTATAGTTTTAAAAATCATTTATTAAATAAATTGTAAAACATAATAACCTTCTTTTCTTTTGCAAACCTTCCCCTCTAGTTTCTAAGTGTGTCCGAATTTACTAAAAATTAAAATCTATCTATCACTCTTTGGACGTAACACAAGTTCGGTCTTGTGACTTCAAGGCGATTCAATTGTACCACGAATAGCAGGTATTATGTCATTATTCAACAAAGCAATATACTTTCCAGAATTTAAATTGCCGTCAATAAAAAATGGTCTAAGAATACCAATATTGACTTTCTATGGATATTGTGTATGAGAATCCCGCATCCATTGTGGATTTTAAATAGACCAATATCTAAAGTTAACGAAACCATTTTATTCGAAAGTAGCTTCATCAGAAAAGCAAGTCTAAACAAAAATCCATCATTTTGTAGATATCGCTGCATTATTACTTTCATCATCATTAAATTTAAGTCTGCGATCAACATCATCTCTACTAAGTTCTTGCACGAGTTACATTTTGTAGAGATGGTAATGATTTTCTTTTAAAATGTTCACAACAGACTTTTAGCTAATTTCAACCTGTTGGGCAACTTATCTACTGGAAGAATAAACATTTCCATGAAAATTTAATAAAAATTCAAGAGACTTTCCATTATTTGTAGCAGATTTAGGTCTCCTAAATCTTTTTTTTTGATATGGTCATAACTTTTTGATATGACCTCTGTCTATCTCCATACCAACGCATTATCAAAAGTGTAATTCTGACTTTTTTCAAAAGCGACATAGTAACTGCTTGGAGGAAAATACTAAACGAATTGCAAAATAAAAAGAAT
The DNA here is from genome assembly GCA_030523145.1 of Trissolcus brochymenae. Taxonomy (NCBI): domain Eukaryota; kingdom Metazoa; phylum Arthropoda; class Insecta; order Hymenoptera; family Scelionidae; genus Trissolcus; species Trissolcus brochymenae. Next base: position 3,993 of record JAQQRF010000873.1, read on the forward strand.
TGCAAAAGACGAGATAGTTTCAATAATTATCTTAAGTGTAATATGATAAAATGAAAAATCAAATTTTTCAGTATGTTTTTGTTGAATCTAAACAAAAATTTGAGTCTACAGCTAGATTTTAATAGTTTGTTTAAAGCTATTGTTTGATTTTGGCAAGTTATAAAAAAAATTTATGCCAATCTCCCACTTATCTTGTTACCTGGCTTGATCCTTGGGACTCGTACGGTGACAGTTTTATTTTAAGCAAGTTTATGATGAAAGTGTAAGTTAATTTATGAGCAAAAATGTCAACAATATAACGTTAGTCGTTAAAGCAACTTGTGAAACCAGATTTGCAAATAAGTAAAAAAAGAACTAGTTAAAGGTAGGTAAGCGCCTTTAACGTTTGGAATGAATGGGAAGGAAGCAGGACACCAAAATGTACTCACTCTTACGCAAACAGTTTCACAGCACTGAAAAATCAAGGTATCCCCAGCGCAGATCTCGTATCTCGCTCTACTTAACAGCACGACAATACTGTCGTCCTTCAAATTGCACTTTCCCAATGCGCGGCCTCACAAATAAGGTAACAAATTCACAGCGGCCTCACAATGAGGTAACAAATAGCGTTCTCGTAGAAGAGGGAACGAAAAAAACTTCAAGGAAAATTAGTCGACTGACCAACTCAACACCAAAATTCAGAATGCCTGTGGTCTAATGACATGCGAAACACTTGTAATCGTCGCTTTTGAGGGGCAGAGCACCCTGTAAATATTTACGCGCACTGAGAAAGCGAATTTTCAGCTTCAATTACGCCTTCTATTTTAGATTTTGATTTTAATTACAATTTTAAATATTCATTTCACCAAAATTTTCATTTTTCTCATTTTTTTCGCAGGTTCAAATTTTGACAATAATTTTCATTTTGTGCTAATCTTAAGTAGCTATGAAGGTGAGAATGAAAAGTCTGAAATGCTGTCAGACAACAACTTGAGAGAAAAAAAATTCGACTGTAGTATTCTTTTTCGATTATGCCCTTAAATAGACCCTCAGAGGTTGCGGATGCAGATTAAGGGTACAGGTTGGGCGTGAAGCGTCGTAATTAGTGTTAATCAATCAACTTTGTCGGGGGTGGGAGTGAAAATGGTGGGAAAATTATTTTATACGGGTTTTTTTGTACCCGATTCGAGGTGTTTTTCTCGAGATTATTGACCGTTCCAGGACTTCTTACGTTGTGTGTTTGATTGTTGAAGTATTTACAGGAAATCGATTTTTTGTGAAAAATTTACTTTTATTTTATTCATTTTTTTGTTTTTAATTTATGCAATAAATATGTTAATAATGGAAACGTTATAATCTTTAGTATCAATTGTTCGATTTGGTGACATTGGCTAAAAAACGACGTTAGTATCACTTAACAAGAAATAATACTTTTCGAAAATTGTTTGTCATTGTGTACATCAGAAATATCTGGAATGCTTATCTGAGATAAAAATATTTAAGTGCTTATCTGATAAAATTGCATCCTTTAAACCCAGATGCATAAGTCAAAAAATATAAAATAATTGATTCTAAGTCAAGTGTGGCAAGGAATAGTAGACCTTGGTTGGTTGTGGTAATAATTGTTTTTTTTTAATTATTTTGTCGCATACTCATATTTAATTAGACTCTTTTAAAGTAACACATAAATATGTGTTTTAAATCATTATGCTACATGATGATTTTTCATTGTAATAATAAATATATAATACTTTAGGAAAATAAATCACTATCAGGTCATGGGTTAACTGTATCATAAAAGTTATTCGCATATTTAAATTTTATCTATTTTCATCTTATTCCTTGAATTGTTTTAGCCTTTCGTCAATGTGGCATGAAACATGAAACTGAAGATGACCAAAAATCTAGTGTTTTCTCGAAAACAGTTACATAATTAATTTTTTCAACAAGAGATAATATTGAAATAATAAGCTGTTGTTATAAACTCAATCAGCGAATTGTTCATCTCAGCACACGAAGATATGCACTCTCAGGTATGTGTAACAATTAGTTCAACAAATAACGTTTATCTTAGAAAAGATGTATTTATCAAATGATCATCTCTGACTTAAATGAATTGCATCAGATGTAGAACGACGCTTGGAATATTTTCCTGGAAAAATTGATGTGGACTTTCTCTTTTTAGAGGGATGAAACGTCTGAAGCAGAATATCCTGAAAATGCTCTTTCGCTACTGACGGTGCTCTTAGTTGGTTGGTTGTACATTCAAGTTTTAAATTTTGGCTCGCATTTTCGCCTGCTTACTATTATCAAACACAAATTCATGACTATTTTATCTCCTACTCATACGAGTCACTTGAAACAAAATTGTTTTTACGATTAATGAACGCACTACACGCTCATGACCTCAAAATAAAAAATATTACCTTCAAAACAGTGTAACCCACTAGCATGTAACTCTTATGCAATAATTTTTTTTCACATAGATATGAAAATAATAGAACTATCTTATTCTGTAGCAACAATTTTGTCTTATATCTAATAATTAATATCTACATTATTTTGTTGCAGGTTTTCTACTGTTCGTACTTGTATTTTTGTCGGTCGCTGGAAACATATTAGTTTGTATTGCTATTTATACTGATCGAGGATTAAGAAGAATTGGGAACTTATTCCTATGTTCTCTGGCAATAGCAGATCTATTTGTCGGCTGTTTGGTAATGACTTTTGCCGGTGTGAATGATTTACTCGGATACTGGATTTTTGGACTTGGTTTTTGTGATACGTGGGTTGCGTTTGATGTGATGTGCAGCACTGCCTCTATTCTCAATTTATGTGCAATTTCCCTCGACCGTTATATTCACATAAAAGATCCTCTAAGGAAAGTATTAGTTTAATTAAATATTGAATATTAATATAAATTTTGACGCAACTACGAATTCCACTTTTTCGATATGTCAAATCCGTAAAGATGAATACACCTGAAATCTATTAATTCTCTCATTTAATGAGAATGTTTCTAAAATTTTTTGGAGCACTGTTATACATTTTTAAATTAATTATTTTGTAACACGGCACTTCCCCCTTAGATCGATTCCTAGCCCAGAAAGTTGCGCCGGGTACTGGTCAGCGACGTGACGGGTATACTGAAAAAGGGGACTAGGCGCCAGGCCGATTCGGCTGACGATCCAACCTCTTAGCACGAGCTAGTGCTGTTGAGCGAGCTCAGCTGCTCGTTAGGGCACGGGATCTTACGGCGAGTTGCATAGAAAAAAAAAGAAAACTAACTTTAACACGGCTCGCAGGCCGCAGCAAACAAAATTTTCAAATCACCTTAACGCGACAGGTCAATATGGAAAACCAGAGAAAAAAACAGTTTATTACAAAATAATAACTCAATAGTACAATAATTGTACCGTCCCGTAGTGGGACGATATCTCAAATTACACAGGAACCTAATGCTCCAAAAACCACAAAATAAACAGGGTGAGAGAGAGAGCAGGGGATTCGTGGGTGACGCCACCGCGAACGCATGGGGAAACGGACAAAAGCCTTAGAAACGGCACAACTTACTTGCGTGATATGTATTTTTTTGTGTTATTTATCTTATTAAATAGTAAAAAGCACGTTTTCTAAATATATATAACGAGGAAAATGTGTTAGACAAAGATAGAGATGGCGGTTAGAAAAGATCGATGCACTAAACAAGGACAAAGCTTGTGACAAACCTAGAGATTTACTTCATTCCTAGTTAGAGGTCATCAAAGCACGATGGGCTAAGTGCTGCTACCTACGCTACATGCAAGTTTACACGAATCGTTCTTGCAGGAAGGCGAGTATGTCTTCCACAAACTTTCAAGTGAAGGGTGTTTAAGGTTAATCTAAGTTGAAGATAATGTGAATGACCCAATGAGCAATGATTTTATTCATAAATAGTATCAACTTGCTTTAGTACTCCTTCTACATTACGATATTGATAGGCGTCTTTATCAAAGCCTGTGCAAACTTTTTAAATAGAGAAAAGCATTCTTCCGAGACAAGTGAGTGTTTAAGAAGAAGCCATTGTTAGTCTGTGCTCCTCAATTTCTTTGTCGTTCTACGTCTCGAAGCACTATGGAATAGGCAACCAGGGATACTCTGGTTAGTAATATCAATATAATAGTAACCATGAGCGACCAGATTTAAAGAATTTTTTTTCATGAATGTATTTAACTAAGTACTTGGAATGTTTAGTGATCAATCATTATCTAATGTTCTCTGAGGCGCACTATTACAATCGGGAAGTAGTTACGCTCAGTTGTTACGCCCTTCAAGGAGTTCGAACTCTTTGATATTACTCCTTAATCTTCGAATAACGTCTAGTTAAGGCTCCATGGTAGCAGGGTCGTGCGAGAAGTCGAATTAGATCTTTTCACAAGTACTTAAACTTTCCAGTATTACGCAGCTGGAAAGTAAAAGGCAAGAGGATACACTGAAAACAAGCGAAGAAATAATGAGAAGCCAATGTCTTCTTATTATAAAATTCCCTTGACGGGAATTTACCACGTCCGAAAATAGTTAATGACTAAATAACTAGAAAGCGTGAAGAAGGATGTTACTAATCTGTTTTCCCTCCCTCTCTTATCTCTAAAGGCGACGAGCAAGGAAAATTTTTAATATAGTAATATCATGTAACTCCCAAAAAAATATTTATTACGTATTTTAGGAAATTTGGAAACACGTTTTAGTGAAAAGTTACGTATTTTGATACAAGAAATCTAAATTTGCATTTCATTCTGTTCACAATACTTATGTTATCTTTCACTTTTTTGGCGATAACACGAAATCAATCTTGATGACTTCAATAAAACTGTTTTAAGACAGTTGAAAATTTTGCTAAATTTTGCTTTAGACAAATGTGTGAAATACTTAAACTGTCAGAACTAAACAAATTCGTGATATAGATAATGCAACTTAAATGACTGCAATTCTAGTGTGCGAATCATAAGACTTTACTTGTAGACTAGATTAAATGTAGACCCTAAAGGCCTACATTTAATAGATTATACTTGTAGTCAAAATTGAGTGATACGAATCGTTCATTTAGTTTTCTTATCTTAGGATATTGTTTCATCGATTTGGTCTACTTTATTTCTCCGCAAATATTATTCAATATTAACCTTAGCCCTAATTCTAAATTATGGTTTTTCTGCACTAACAAACGAAGAATTTAAAGATGAAAATGTACCTAGGAACAATAGGAAAATTCGAGAGATTTCGTTTTTGTGCTTAATTATGTTATACTCCTAATGAATATTGATTATTTTATTTGAAAACGTTGATTTAAATTAGTGGACAAGATTTGATTTTTTGTTTAATAGTAATTTTGAACGGCAAGGTCTGTTTACAAAAGATTTATTAATTAAGTTTAACGCGATGTCCCAGCGTATCGCGGAGAGTCTAAGTCCCTTTGACAAAAATAAATTTTAAGTTCGATCGAGAAAGTTTCGTTTCGTAATTATTAGCTTAAATTAAGACTGTCGAAAGCGACAGTTAGGCAGACGTTGATCTCCTTTCGGGATTGCAGGACAACCAGAGGACTCCTGTGATTGTCACAGAACACCTGTGATTTTCACAGGACATCTATGATTGTCACAGGACACCTATGATTGTCCCTTCAAATTAATGCAAAAACAATCGTGTGCAGTACCCTGGAATGGCCACCATTTCGCAAAATTATCAGTTTACCAAGCACAATATCAGTTTACCAATCACATACCAAGCTGTAGAAATCCAAGACGTTTGATCAGCAAAACGCCCGATTAATATTTTAAAGCGAGAATGCATATTCAGAAAAAAATGGAAATCTGAGTATTATCGAAGGAATTTCGTAACGTGATATTGAATTAATTGATTATTAAAATTAAAATTTGTTTAGGATATTAGAGGGGTTATGTTGCGAGCATAACAGTCGACTTTCTTTAGTGAAGACGCGATTCCCTTTGCGATGTGAAGTAAAGGGGAGTTTTCCAGCTCGGTTTATAATGTTTGGTAATTCAAAACAATAGAGTTGCGGATTTTTGTTTGTTATAGAAATTTAGAAAACTTACGTGTACCTGAAAAAGACGTAGTTTTTGTCGTTCCTTCAAAAATCATCCTTTAAACTTATACAAGGTTGTAGTTTGAGACAAGTCCTATAAGTCCCTCGAAGATCCCAGAAGCGATTTTAGTATATAAACCGGCATAGATAACGTTGCAGGAGCGGTCATTGTAAAGCCTTGAAGACCTTAATTTGATTGTTTATGAGTGAAGTGAGAGTATGCGTTGGGGCAGTGGTTACGCCATAGGTACTCTTTTAGGGCTTCAAGTTTGCACAGCACCTGCAATATTGAACAACAGCAGAAAAGGCTCCAAGGAGTCGTACTAATTTAAAAATAGTGCTAATTGGTGTGGTACGATTATTTAATGAAGCGTTGTGTAGTATGAGTATTGGTAAATAATGTGTAATAAGGTTTAAAGCTGGCATGCGCACCCTGAAATTTGCTTGGGGTTTTGATCCAAATTTTCTCGAGAAAATTAATGTTATGATTTGAATAATTTTTCTAGTAGCGATCGCAGTGTACCCAGTCTCGCCCATATACAGTCATTGCAATTAAATCTCCGTTGAGATAAGCCGAGCCTTGGCTATTTCGCAAGACCTTTCTTTCGAGTTCTCAACATTTAGTTAACATGTCGCGATACAAGGTTTCGACTTGGGCTCAAAAATATTTTTCAATACAGATAAATTTGCTGTTTACATACATAAATGAATTTCAATCTGCTATCTAAATAATTGTTTCTGTTTTGAAGAATGTGCCTTCTGATCGTTCTATAATGTGAAGTTTGGGGTGTTGTATTTCAATGAAAGTGTAGCCACAAGTGTTTTTTACTGATTATATTGTAAGCAATAACTGTTTTCGCACTGTTTCACGTTTCAGTAATCAGTTTATCTTCGGATTCGTTTTACAGAACCGTACATTTGTCAAATTCACACGGGTTAATGATTTATGTTTATTATTTGTGTAAGAGAAACCAATGACAAGAATGTACCGATTTTTATTTGGAGTTAAAATTAGTTTATTTCATCTGATTTGTTATTATCACTTATGTTGTTGGAAATTTTTCGGTATGTTCGCCAACATACCGCTAGTTGGTACAATCATAACATTTTCGGCTTCCTCATAAGCAGTCCTAACAAATGATCATTATATATTGCACTGCTTATCCTTTAACGGTCACTCCACTGACTGAAAAACCCATTTTGTAATCAAAACAAATAACATATCTATTTCTTGTAAAAGTAATTGTTTTACATTTCTTAATATCAAGGTAAATATTATTCTGTATGCACCAATTATGAAGAAAGTTTAAACAGTTTTGTAAACGCATTGCATCAGTCGTTTAGCTTACACAACTGTATAGTTTCAAATCATCAGCAAAAAGTACACAATCAACACCATTTACAACTCAAGGCAGATCATTAATAATGATATGAAACAAAAGAGGTCCCGAATGAGGTCTTTGGCGCACCCTAATTAGTATTTTAAATCTACCAGGAACAAAATTTTCATGTCTCACAAATTGTACACTTCTAGTTAAGTAATCTTCTATTCAAGACACCGAAGTATCTGAAAAACCAAATGATTTTTATTTAACAATCAGAGCACTATGATTAACAGAATCAAACGCTTTTCTGAAATCAGTGTAAATACTATCCATTTGGATACCCTTTTCCAAAGAGTTTTTTATGTGAATAACATGCCAGGTTTGCTTCAGTGTTTCTCCTACTGCAAAAACCGAACTACTTGTCTTATAAAAATGAAACAATAGTGCAATTTAACTTGGACGCTATTATTAATTCGAAAACTTAAGGGATTGTATTCAAAATTAAGATAGGTCTATAATGTGTTATATCACTTTTAGAGTCTTACTTGTGAACGGGTGTTATAAAAGCTGACTTCCAAACAGATGTAAATTTACCTTCGAATAGAAATTTATCAAAGAGAATTTTCAACTAATAATAAAAGACACATTTGCAGTTTTTTTAAAGAGACGCAGGAATTTCATCGAATCCTGGGGCTCCTCTTACATCAGAATCAGTAATTATTATTACATAATTGAATATAAGGCAAAAGAAACATTTTAATTAAGGGCTTCAAAATTAAGCACACCTGATGAGGCGGCGCGCCACAAATACATTGCATGAGGAAGAAAAATAATTAAAATCGATAAATTGTGAAATATAACTCAATGCAAATATTCAAATTATTTACAGAGAAAAGTTAAGTGCCATAAATTATAGTGAAAGAAAGAAAAATCAATTAGATTCAATTAATTCAATTTCAATTAATTCGATTCATTCAATTAGAAAAGGCTCACCAAATTTTAGCCCGTTGATCAGCGATAAAGTTCTAGAAGTTGGTCAAGAAAATAACCGCAAAATTGAAAATCAATAGAGTTTGAAATCACTGTTAATCGCGGTTAAATTATGAACGAATGCACAACAACTGACTGATAATTTATGAATTTCGAAACTAACTAACTAATTACAAATTTTCGAGTTGTTTATATACCCGAGGTGCCGATCTTAAAGAGAAAAATTATTAGCGCGAAATTTTGCTAAATTCAAAATTTTATTTACAAAATAAATCTTTAATACATTTGAATGGCCCCCGGAGACGCTCCATGATCAACAACAGTATGTTTTGGTAAATTAATATTTTTCTTATTAAAATAAATTGTTTTCTGGGAAGAATAACAATTAGGGAGAGTGAAAAATAAGTAAAATATTGTAAGTCGTAAATAATATTGTACATTGTACAGTATATTGTTGTACGTGTGTGGAAAGTTCCGTATGTGAGTACATGCTATTTTTACGCATGTACGCTATTGAGAGGAGAGCGAATTTTAGTAAGTTCCAATCAGGCTTCCAGCAGCGGCTGTCAACATGGATAAAACTGGTAAGTGTTTTTGTTATTACCTTATTGTTTCATTTTTCTTTAAATCCTATTTCCTATTTTATTTATGTATTTTATTTCTAGGGGATGGGCTCACTTACGTTGTGGCCCAACTAGATGAAGTCGTCTGGGAGACGGTCGCGACCGTCATACGTCGAGTTGACCGTTGAATTCAGTCAATTATGGTAATTGACATTGTTTTCTTTTTGTGTTTCAGATGTAAAGCGCAAGCTCGTGGAGGTAAGACCGCTCGCAAAAGAAATGTACAAACAAAATAATGTATACTATAATCAATAAAAAATATGTATATACCATTATTTTGTTGTATTTTTTTTTTTATTTTCTCATTTATTATTTTTTATTTGTTTGTTTGCTGTTTTTCCATTATTATTTCATCTGTTTTTGCATTAATTAGCTATTTTTTTGTTTATTTGTTGTTTAGTTATTGTTATAATTTTTTTTCGATTTCATCTTATTTGTTTGTTTGGTTTTTTGTACGCTTATTTGTTAATTTATTTTATTTATTTATTTATTTTTATCACTGTCACTAATCGATTCATTTAATTATTTTAATTCATTTATTCGTTTAGTTTGAAATGGGGTCAGATTGGGGTTTTACGTACGTTTGTTCATTTTGAATGTATCATTTTTTTATTGTGACAAATGTTTAGATATTTATTTATTAATAATATTTCAAAATTGAATTAATTATGTTTTAATTAGGGTGGTTAAGTGTCGTGTAGAGCTAATAGTTTTTTCAATTTGGTTTATAAAATGCCGATCGATGGCTTAATTCATAACGGTGTTACGCGATATGATACCGATAATTAAGTTCTAATCATGCTTGCAGAATAAAGGTAGTATTAATCTTTGCGCTTTTTGTATTCCGATTTTTTGTGATCGGTACAGAAGAGCGTCGGTAATTTTATTAATTTATTCAAAGAATTTTTTGTATTACGTTTGCCTAAAATAATTTGTAATTTGTAATTTGATTTTAATTCTGACAGTTTTAGTGTTTTGTGAAAATAAATTAGATTGGGCTTGCAAGTTTTTTTATTTATTTAATTGTAGTGTTGCGACCTATATTCAATCATATAGATTGAAAAAAGGAATTTGCTGATACGTTAAAAGACGTTAAAGGCAGTGGCGATCCCAGTCGACTTTGCTATTACGGTTGTGTGCGCACGGACTCTGTGACGCTGATGTGTGCTTAGACATATGACAGCGCTGTCGTATTCCGTCAGATAAAAGGATTTCCTCTTGACGTAATAAATTTCATGAATTAATTTTTTTAAAGGGAATATATTTCAAGAATATATTTCATGAACGAAGAAATGTATAATTTTGTTATTTTAGAATAATTGACTCAAATTCACGTTTCAAAATCCGTAGATTAAAATCGTGGATTTGATGCAGTTGATCGTTATTTAAACTTTGTTAATTGTACTCAACTGAAATTAACTTGAGAATCTCTTAAATGCTTCTACCAATAAGTGCGTTCATGTTACTTGAATGTATCTTGAAATTAATTCATCCTTATTTTTGTTTTATTTTGTTTTTTGTTTTGCCAACATTTAGAAATTTAAATCGAATAGCAATTGAGAATTGGCACATGAAAAACAACAAGAAAAACAAACTTACCTGCTTGTCTTAGTAGTAATGATTAACCTGCTTGGCTTATGAAAAACTATGCGATGATTGATGAAAGTAATCCGTCCTCTAAAAAGATAACCGCTGTTTGTTATTGTCTAACACTGGTAACAATTTTGTCGGTTCATCCGATCTCATTCAAATTCTATTAAATTCTCTAAAATTCTTCTGCACGTACCGTTGCACAAAAGACCGTTAAATGTGCTCAAGAGCAGAAATATTTCGAATGAAGGCAGCGCCACTGTGCGGTAAAGTATTGAATTATTTGATGCGTGAACTATTTTTACCATATACTGTTAATATATCGTTGGCTCATACCAAGACTGTGCCTATTACAAATTTTCTATTTAAAATGACATTAGAAAATTTGAAGTGGCACAGTTTGAGAAATACAAAATAAATATGCAAATGTAAAGTATTCGCTTTATTTATTAATTTCATTTTAATACAAAAATAGTTTTCGACTTTTCATTAAACAGAAAACAAAATTAATTTATCCTGGTTTCCTGCTTAAATATCAAGTTTGTAAAGATAATAACATAATAATATAATGTGATTTTATTATAATTTCATTAGTCATGAATACATACATGAAAGCAGTGAAATGCATTACCATGAGGGCGTTACCGTAGTTTTGTATTGCTATATAAGTGTTACAGTATTAGCCAGTTACTTTAAGGGTGTACCCGTATTAACGCGTTGCCAAGACAGCATATCTGTAAAAACCAGTTACAATGAAAGTGTAATAAAATTGACAAATTACGATGATCGTGTTGCCGTATAAAAAGTTACCATAATGGTGTTACCGTTGAAACGTGTTGTCTAAAGGAAGACTTTATATTAATGTATTACCTCGAAGGTGTTTCAATATATAAAAATTACCATGAGGGGTTGCCATAGTAATGTTTTGCCAGGATGGTGTTATTGTAGTAACATGTTGCGATTAGAGCATTACTAAATCAACAAGTTAACTTTGGGCGTTACCATAGTGATCCGTTACCACGAGGGTGTTACAGTATAAAAAGTTGCTTTTATGACGTTACTGTAATAATGTGTACCAAAAGGAAATAAGCGTAAGAACCCGTTACCAAAAAGGTGTTACAGTATTAACAAGTTACCATAAGAATGTTACCTTAGTAACTTGTTGCTATAAGGGCAATAATGTAGTAATGCGTTACCACGGAGGTGTTACAATATAAAAAAGTTACCATCAGGGTGTTATCGCAGTAATATATGGCCAAGATTATCTTAACGTAGTAACGTGTTGCGAGCGTTACCGTATGAACAAGTCACTATGAGATCGTTACCATAGTAACGTATTGCAATGAAGGCTATACTATAGTATTGCGTTGCCACGAGGGTGTTACTACAATAACACGTTATTAACTTTTGTTACTTTCGAAATTCACTATATTCTCAAAAATTTCATATGAAATTTTTGAGTTCTTCGAGTTCTTCCCACTCATTTTCATCAGGGATTTCTGCGCTTATGATACAAGCGTTGAATTTTATTGCAGAATACTTTGTTGGGTATAAAAGTATTTTTTTTCTCAAAATCCATGCAGAAGGTATGACCATGATACCGTCAACGAATTCTAGAACAGCATATTTATTATTCTTCTCGCGATTTGATTTTTTCAACATTTTGGACAATCACCTGGAAATAAAATCACTCCGCAAACAATTAGCAATCCACTTCTAAAAAATGTAATTTTTCAAACCTCTATAACATTGGCGAATTTCATTGAAAATTATCTAATTTTTTATTTGTTTGAAAGAACATGAACTCAACTTTAAGATAATCACGTTAAAATATATTTTTAATGAAAATCGCCAATGTTATGGAGGTTTGAAAATTTTCATTTTTTAAGGGTGAACCGCTGATTGTTGTGCGGAGTATATATTAAGGCTCTTTCTGGTGTTTTTGCATGCTGATTTTCGGAAGCATGTCGTTAAGTAACGTTAAATATAGTTTAATTTGATATATTTATATTGTATTTACGATAAATAAGAAACCTAAACACTAAACTGTAATGTATTCAATGCACACATCTTTATATGTGCAGCATTATGGAACTATCATATTATCATTCAATGATAAATGCATTAATCAATGAAAATTTTATAAATATGTGTTCTAATTCATACACCCGTTACATATCGCGTCAATATTAATATTGTTCATGTCGATGTCATTTATCAAGAGAAGTTGCAACCGAAAAAACTATTCTTGTAATTTAAATAGTTTGCTGTGCAGGATTAAGATAACGAAAAATTTTGTTTCTTCATTGTTCATTGGTGTTACTACGTTTTTGTGAACAATATCCAATACGGGCCAACTAGTCATTAATGACATAGAACTTCATTATGTCATTAACGTCTTGACATGGGTACAGTGATTCGAGAAAAAGAAACTTGTGACCGATAATGTGAGGTTTCGCAGTCGCACTTGTAGCAAAGGTACAAATCTTAAAGACAGATCTCTCTTTTAAAGTACAGCAATTATTAGATGAGTCCATAGAGTGTGTGCAACTATTAAAAATTTTGCACGTACACTCCACAATACGCTCAGTAGCTTATTGTGGAGGCAGTAATTTATGAATTGAATGACCTTTCATTTGTTCTCTTTGGAGGCCCGTTTTCGAGGCTTCATTTGGAGCACGAATAGCATCTTCTTTGAGTTCGACGTATCTTCTATGCATTTACTGTAGCGGTTGACCTGGTTTTTTCAATAGATTCTTCACTGTTTTTAAACAGTTTTTAAAGGTAAACGCGCTAAATTTATCAAGAATACCGAACCTTTTGGCATCGTCAGCTAAATAAATCAATACATGTATGTTATGAGACTCACGATGTTCTCTGAATAATACAGCAAACGTGTGGACGAAATACAAAAGCTTCTGTTCGGCATAGTCAATGTACTGAAGTAGTATCAATCTGCATAAAATTCGAAAAGTCATCATGACTCAAAAGTAGTTTTCCTTCAAGTGACCTTTGAAGACGATTTCTAGAACAATCGGACCGTCATCTATAAGGAACCGTTGACGCTGTTTGGCTTTCCATGACGATATGTTCGACGATAAGTCGAGCAAATTCTTTCAAAGAATATAGTCAAAAAGCAAGCAACATGTCATATATTTGTTGCTGATTAGTGGCGCACAAATTTTTTTGGGTCATCCAGATTTAAGCAAGCTTTTTCACAACTCCGATGCATATCAGATGCATATAATCTAGAGGGACACATGTCACAAGTCCGAATTATGGAATTTTTTTACAAATCATATATTTGAGATAGTAGTCTTTGTCTTCTTCCTCTAAATAATTAGACAGTATTTTGTATAGTTGATTCAATAAAATTACATTTATCTTCTCAAATACTTTTCCTCAACTGTGCATTACGATCAACTGTGGAACCCGGCGTATCCTTTCATTTTTAGAATAGCAACTTTTACTGGAGTATCTGCAATTAACGCATTCCACTCAACATTATAAAGCAGTAATTTTAAAAAAAGTGAATAAGTATGTAAATAATGCAAATGCTAATCTTCTCAAAACTCGTTTATGTCTAATGGTTTGCAACGACCACAATATGCACCAATCATGGATACTTTAGAATTATTTCCAAGAGAATCAAGAATGGTCAACATTTTCTTCTTTCCTATAAATATGCATCTATGCCAATGTTAATTTTGTTAATAACATGTTTGAAATACTTCAAAGCCAGTATAAGTTGAACAGCAATCATTAACGGCAATTTATTTTACTTTGGTAAAACAAAGTGTCTTCAAAAGAGTTTTTGATGATTTAAGGAATTTGTCCGAAAAACAATAATGCCTACGGATGATCAATAGCAACACTGTAAATGACACATAACTGATCTTGTATCGAAATGCCTAGCTCTTGATGCCATCTACAAAATCACAATTATTTTCTTCCGGGGTATCTTTGCTTAACGATTCAGGTTCATTTGGATTCACATTAAAATCATCCTCTTCACAATTCAAATAAAACTCAAGGTCACTTTCAGAAAGGTCAGACATTTCAGATTCAACTTCCAACGCTTCTTAATATTGCATATTATTAAAGTCATCATTTGATATATAGCCCTTGGGAATAGGAGACAAAAGAGTTTCAGAAATAGGCTTGTCGGGTGAACAGACATACAAAAAATATTATTCCTGTTAGACAATTAAAAAAATTCTAAACCTTAACCAACAAAAATGAATAACCGAAAACATTAGTATTGAGATCACTTAGAATAATTGAGACTGAAATGGCGGTTCAAAAATACTCTGAAAATTACTAAAAAAAATTAAAGAGCGACTACCAGCTCTAAATAGAAGTTTATAATTAATTGGATTGTTCGATTATTTAATTATTATCAACTAAACAATTAATGAGATCAAAACCGATCAAATAATTATTCACAAGTGAGTGAAAAACCAAGAATTTCTTTTAATTCTTTATTTCGAATCAACATTATCAATTTTGAAATTGCTTTAATTACGTAACAATTACATTGTTTGTCTTGTCGACTTCAACCCTAGTATCTTAAGATCTTGAAATGTCTGTCAGTGAAATCAAACGGTTTTTTTCTGAGCATAGTAAATATTTCCAGTATGTCAAAAAAATACATGTACAAAAAGTAAATGTATGATTGAAAAAAGAAAGGTTCATAATAAGGTAAACGTGATTGGTTTATAACGTCTTTATAAATAGTTAAATATACAACTCTTTCCAACACCAGAACATGAAGGCGCTATTTATCATGTCTCCTTCTAATCTTTAATACCGCGTTCGCGTTACACTTGTGTCTAACCGGAACCTATTTTTGCCTTCGTAGAAAACTTTGAGACTAAGGAACATTGATTGAAGTGACAGTTATGATTCCTCTTTCTCGACATCTATAATTCTAAACAGAAACAACAGTCATGTAACTCTTCTTAGCAGGTACACCATGGACAAGACAATCATTTCGTACAGAACACAATTGACCAAAGCAATAAATATAGCATAGATTGGTGCTTTGTAATGACTACACTGTAGAAAATCTATTTGGTCTGTCATATTTTTTTATGACATGACTGACCTGTCAAATCCAATCGGCGAGTTGGACGGTGAGTCTGGACCACTAGAGGAAATGACGTAACGAGTAGAACAAGCAGCAAGATCGCGGCTTGAATCGTTTGTTTTCAAAACTGCAAACATTTTCTAGTAGCTTTTAGCAAACCGTTCGTGAGGCATTTTAACAAATCCAGTGCAAATGACTAACAGTTTATTAATACTACAAACTATACGGCTCAGTTAACTTCTGGGCAGAAAGTTGTGGAGTAGAAAGCAGTGGGACTACGATCAACATCAGAGGGCCAGATGAGCCATCCCAATCTAATGAAACATATAGAGATTGACAAACGATTGATTAACCCTTACGTTACACACCTCTAAAAAGTTACGTAACTTACACACGGGGTCAAATTGACCCCGACGTAAAAAATGTTAATAACTTTCTTATATTAATATATAACGATCAGAAAAAAATTGTTCACATAGTTTGAACCTTTTTGAAGACGATTGTTTGATTATCAAAGTTAATTATTATCGTTTTGTTATGAAAAAAAATTGTCAAAAAAAAGAACGGGAAAAGTGCACTTTTTTATTCAAAAATGCGTATCTTTTTCAATTTTCATTATTTTTTCATAAAAATTTAGAGTTAAACGTAGGAAAGGATACTCTTTTAGGCAAAAATGAATTTGGAAGCGGTACTTAAAAAAAAGTATTTATTTTGCAATATGAATAGGGAAAAATGAAGTTAGAAATGAAACATCATTTTCTTATAATAACTTTATTTTGAACGTCTTAAAATGACATGAAAAGTAATTAAAAACTGTTTCTACTTAAATTTAATAATATTTACTCACACTGAGAGGATAACTGAAATAAAATCACAATTTCAACTCTCTCCAGCGCATTCGACGCATAAATACATGCGATGATCGTCGCACATCGGTCTTAAGCAAGAAGGGCACTGCATTGGCGTCTTTTTATCAGTATTTCGACGACATACAGTGCACCTCATCCTTGTAGGCAATCGTGGTCGCGCAGTTTCGATGACAGTGGGCTGATCCATGCCCAACAGACTCTTAATTGCAACTTTGATGGAAACTCGGACGGACGGATTCTCGAGCCTTGTCAACAAAAACGGTCTAGCAAGGTGTACTGCCAATCGATTTAAACAATCACTTGCTCTTACTTTCTCGGTATTTTGGATATTTACATATGCACATTTTGATAAAATCCTGGCATTTACAGCTTCTTGGTCCAAAATACCGAAAAAGAACCGCAAGGGCCAGCGATTCGTCCTTCTAGCAACAGTATACGCGTGGCATAGCTGATGGAAAGTGTCAGTGCCACCTTTGGTCTTATTATAATGCAAAATAACGTTTGGCTTATCATCCGTTATTCCCATAGATTTTGAAAAAGTGGACGCCACAAGAACTACTTTGTTTTTTTTCGGTGTGTGTGAGACAAGCATTATATCTGAAGCTTCTGAGAAACAGAATTGCGAATCTGGTACGTTTTTTGACGGTGTTTTGAATTGATCTGGTATTTCGCGGTTGTTTTTTCTGACCGTGCCAGTAATCGTTAAACCATATGGATCTCTTAGAAACCGTTCGAATAATGGGATGCTAGTCACAAGTGACAGTGCGATTTGAATTATGAATCGGGGTAGTCACTGATCGAAAAAAATACTCTGAAGAGCTTTCACCAGGAAGTAATTGAATGCGCGTATTTTTCCCTAAGTACGGTTCTCCGTAGTACAAGTAGCTTGTATTCGCGTCGTTAAGAGTGACGATTTTCAGACCATACTTGTCCGGCTTCGATTTTATATAGATGCGAAAACTGCACCGACCACGAAAACCGAGAAGCTGCTCATCGACAGTTGCTTTATCCGATGGATTTTAACAATTTTGACAGTTAGTTATGAACCTCGACCACAAGTCCCTGATAGGCGCGAGTTTATCAGTTCTGTCACGCGTAGCTTTATTATCAAATCGAATACATTTGTAAATGAATAAGAATCGTAATTTCGGCATTGTAGCACGAAACATGGTGAACCCATTTTCATTTTTCCAAAGGTCGTGGACATTGACGTGAGAAAATTTCCAAGCGCCGGAATAATATAAAATGGCGATGAACGCTTTGATTTCATCAAGATCGGTATGGTGATGATAAGACTGAATTGTAACGTTCTGTGCCATGTAATTGGCACAAACATTTTCTATTTTAATATTCGTATACTCGACTACAATATTTAAAATGTCAAATGATAAGCAATCTACCATCCTAGATATAAAGCAATTGTCGAAAGTCTTTGCCAATCTTATCAATATTTTCATCAATAGAGAAAAATTATCATCGTCGATGATTAATATCATAGAAGACGAATCAAAATAGCACGGATCCGAGGTGATCACAAAAAGATCTTGAGCACTAAACATCTGGTGCCATAGGCTCCCAACTTACGGCTGATGTCAATGTAGAAGCAAAGCTGACGCCATCACAGGTTGAAGACCTGCTGCGCATTCTAAACGAGCATTGCGCGGGCATTGCAATGTCAGAAAGTGAATAAAATGTTCTCGAAATAAATATTAAGGAAATAGATATCAAGGTGAAATTAGCAAGAAATTGTCGCCTAATGCTGAAAAAAGCTTGTCATAAAATATAAAAGTGAGATGCATTGTTGCGATTTTTTGGCTTCTTTTATTGCATTTTTTACAATAAAAAATATCAAAAAACATTTTAAAATCATTATAAATATAAAAAGATATTATTAAATGGTTTTACATACCTCTGTAATATAGAAACTGTCAACGAAAAACATATACATGACTTATATAAAAAAATTTTACAGCGCAGTTGTTAAAACAAATGTGCGATGAAAAAAATGTTTTCGTAACACGGGCACGATAAATACCTGAAAAAATGACTGTTTAGCGGAGAAAATAGTATATTTTCCGAGCAGTAATCGATAATTTTTACGATGGAAAGACAGTTGCTAAGAACTACCAAAAGAACTTGCTCGACTTAATTCGTTGCTAGACTTTTAAATCACATTCGGTTTGACTGTGAATGTAGAATTGAGACGGCTCAATTGCGTTAATATCTCAGAGTTACCAAGTCCATGTACTTCGGTGAATGTCTCAAATGCACTTTAGTAAAGCCTCGAAAACTTTATTTTTGTGACATATAAATATCTCATAGTGAATTCTTCTATGTTGACATATACCCTCCTAGAGCTAATCAAGAACTTACTATGGTAGCCACCACCAAACTATAAATGCAGAAATCATGTTCGAGGAAGTATGTTCTGCTCTGAGGCATTGCAAATCTGAAAAAGCTGCCGGCACTTATGGTATCTATCTTGAGTTTTTAAAATGTCTTCTATCGAACTACATAACATATCTCACTTACTTATAGTACCTGATCCTGTCCTGTGAGTTAATTCCAGAATCCTGGTATCATGCCACATAGATCATGATAAAAAAATGTGCGATAAATGAAACCTCAGAAACTTTAGAGGTAACGTTATCTTAGACATTATCCTCAAGATCTTTACACAAATTATCAACAATAGGCTGCAGACATAGGTTAAACAAGAGGGCATCATTTTAGAAGCACAATCAGGGTTTTGCAGATCTATCTGTACAAGGGTTATGCAGATCTCTTGCCTCTACAAGAGCATATTCACGCTCCTTGCAACAGCAAAGCACCGACTTAAAAAAAGCTCTAAAAACACTGTTACATCCTGACTGATTTTTATTATTATAAACTAATTTAACTATTAAAGAATGTCAAAATTTAAATTCATTTATAACGAATTATATTCTTGCTCA